>JAVGWX010000018.1:41806631-41853024 GCA_036924085.1 Ariolimax columbianus
GACGCCTGATTTGTTGTTGGTTGAACGACGCCTGATTTGTTGGTTGAACGACGCCTGATTTGTTGTTGGTTGAACGACGCCTGATTTGTTGTTGGTTGAACGACGCCTGATTTGTTGTTGGTTGAACGACGCCTGATTTGTTGTTGGTTGAACGACGCCTGATTTGTTGTTGGTTGAACGACGCCTGATTTGTTGTTGGTTGAACGACGCCTGATTTGTTGTTGATGAACGACGCCTGATTTGTTGTTTGTTGAACGACGCCTGATTTGTTGTTGGTTGAACGACGCCTGATTTGTTGTTGGTTGAACGACGCCTGATTTGTTATTGTTTGAACGACGCCTGATTTGTTGTTTGTTGAACGACGCCTGATTTGTTGTTGGTTGAACGACGCCTGATTTGTTGTTGGTTGAACGACGCCTGATTTCTTGTTGGTTGAACGACGCCTGATTTCTTGTTGGTTGAACGACGCCTGATTTCTTGTTGGATGAACGACGCCTGATTTCTTGTTGGATGAACGACGCCTGATTTCTTGTTGGATGAACGACGCCTGATTTCTTGTTGGATGAACGACGCCTGATTTCTTGTTGATGAACGACGCCTGATTTCTTGTTGATGAACGACGCCTGATTTCTTGTTGGTTGAACGACGCCTGATTTGTTGTTGGTTGAACGACGTCTGATTTGTTGTTGGTTGAACGACGCCTGATTTGTTGTTGGTTGAACAACGCCTGATTTGTTGTTGGTTGAACAACGCCTGATTTCTTGTTGGATGAACGACGCCTGATTTCTTGTTGATGAACGACGCCTGATTTCTTGTTGATGAACGACGCCTGATTTCTTGTTGGTTGAACGACGCCTGATTTCTTGTTGATGAACGACGCCTGATTTCTTGTTGATGAACGACGCCTGATTTCTTGTTGATGAACGACGCCTGATTTCTTGTTGATGTAATACCTGGAAGATACTGATGTGATCAGTTGTTCACCTCGACAGTCTCCATAGTAGGCTGTATTGGGTTTTCTTATATCACGAGGCGTGCTGAAGAAGGGTGGGCCAATCTTCTCCTGGTTGTAGTGCTGTGCTGAGTATTTTCGGTAGACTCAATATGGGAATCATAGCGAGATGATCCCCCGCCTCCTTGATGAGGCTGCTGTAGCACATTCTGCAAAACTAGTAATCTCCCACTCCCCTCCCCACGCCCTATCTACCAACTCTGGTAGTTCCGGATATGGTCTATGTGTACGAGGGATGGTCGAAAGGTTGTGTACTTACTTTAGTTTGAAGGAATCAAGGCACTTTTAGGGACATTGGTGTGAGCTTTATACATCCTATGTATTCACCTTTGTAAGCAATGCATCTCCCCATTTTATTCTTCACCTTCCTGATGTCCTGATTGTAGGCTACACCTTCTGGGCACGGGACCACGTCTCCAGTTCAGTTATCAAGGCAAAATATACTGATCATTCATGTTAGTCAGGGTCAGGCAAAATATACTGGCCGAGACCCTCACCTCGACTTGCTAGTTGGAAACGGCAGTTTTCATGGCAGTCTAGCTAACGAGGTGAGGGATTGACGTGATCCCCGTAGTAATGAGGGACACGCAGATGAAGCCAAGCATATCACAACCGCCTGGATGACCCCGGCCCACCTTCATCTGCACGCTAGAACGCCAACACAAATTCGGTGACTTTTTCACTGCAATTTGTACAATGTCCATTTTTCAGTATTTTCATTCCAGGTGGTTCGCTGTAGGTCATTTTCTATTTATTGTAAACATGTCCATTTTGCAAATATATATATATCTGAAGGATTCATTTCACCCATTTTGCAAATATATATCTGAAGATTAATTTTACCCATTTTGCAAATATATAAATATCTGAAGGATTCATTTCACCCATTTTGCAAATATATATATCTGAAGGATTAATTTTACCCATTTTGCAAATATATATATATCTGAAGGATTAATTTTACCCATTTTGCAAATATATAAATATCTGAAGGATTCATTTCACCCATTTTGCAAATATATATATCTGAAGGATTAATTTTACCCATTTTGCAAATATATATATATCTGAAGGATTAATTTTACCCATTTTGCAAAAATATAAATATCTGAAGGATTCATTTCACCCATTTTGCAAATATATATCTCAACAAACAATGAAACTGTTTTGAACCTGTAATGTGAAATCTCGTTTCGCTCATTATGTCAATAAAGTTTGAGGTACAAAGGCAGTAGAAAGACTGCATAGAAGTGACACTGTGGCACTCAGTATGAATAAACGAACAGCTAGAATAACACTCCTTCGTTTGTAGATCGACAGACGGAGAGACTGAGCCGCGGAAAGCAGTCAGATTGCCTTTAAAAATGTATCTTCGGGTGTTTCGTGCAACGTTGGGGATTTGTTGCGCTCACGCTAGCAATTACAGAGAGTGAAGGTAGAGGCATTCATTGCTTGTGAGGAGGCATAGACGAGAGAGAGAAAGTGAAAAAAAATTCTCAATTTCCTGGCTCATGCAAAGCCGTTCTTTCTTCTCATTATCATCTGAATATTCTTTAGTCAGTCCTTCAGCAGACGTAACCGCTGATCAGGGATGAAAGTGTTAGAGATTTCAGTATACTAAGCCTCAGCTTGTGAGGTGGGGTGGCTCTGTTGCCATTTCCTTCCTTAACTAAGTCGGGTACACATTTACAGTTTGGTTGACTGGAGCTGCCGGTAGCGGGAATTGAACCACGTACCTTTGCCACAAAAAGCCGCTCTTTAGCATATTATCTTTAAACATGCGCCCCACCCCTTCCTCCCCTCAGTCGGCCTGGTAAGCCGTTCTTAAAAGGTGTTCTTATAAGGCGTTCTTATAATGCGTTCTTGTAAGGCGTTGTTCGTGACCCGCAACGTGAGTGCCATCACGATTGAACGTCTTATCCACCTGCTCCGCGAGGCGCCTGTTCAGGGCCAGACGCTTCGCTGAGGAGGTCGTCATACCATGTCGATTTAGAGTATCCTCAACATTTCATATCCATCTCGTTCTCGGTCGGCGACGGTTGCGAAAACCCGATCGTCGTGCGTTTATAGGCACACAGGGGTAGTTGGTCAGATTGCATTCCTATTAGGTTGCCAAACCACTTGAATCTCATTAATCTATTCAGTGCAGGGTCTTGCTTCATCACCGGGTAACAGAGTTGGCATGTTGAGCAGCATTCTTTTTTGTGGGCATGTTTGTTACGGGGTTTCAATAATGTTGACTGCTGGTATGCAATTGCATTGCATTTGTTTTTTTTCTCAATTCTTGTCTAAACCTCCATCCTGCGTGAAAACACTGCCCACCTACTTGAATTCTTGTACATTTAACAATTACTTATCAATAATTTTACTATTTCCGAGTCCTGGGACGATGAGGCTAACGTCTGGTCAGGCAAAACACACTGGTCAATGTTAGCCATGGTCAGGAGAAATATACTGGCCAAGACCCTCACCTGACCTCCTCGTTGGTCAACCGTCTATCTAACAAGGTGAGGTTCGACATGATCCCTGTAATAGTTAGTGACACGCGGATGAAGCCAAGCATTGCACAACCGCCTGGAGGACCCCGGTGCACTTCATCAGCTCTCGGGATGTCAGGAAAGCTGCTACATTCGGGCACAAGATCCGTCCTTTTCTGGGCACATAAAACCCATTGTGGGCATTAGGAACCAACGAACCGACCAACGAACGATCGAACCAACGAACGATCGAACCAACGAACGATCGAACCAACGAACGACCGAACCAACGAACGACCGAACCAACGAACGACCGAACCAACGATCGAACCAAGCAACAAACGATCGAACCAACCAACCAACGAACGATCGAACCAACCAACCAACAACGATCGATCGAACCAACCAACCAACAACGAACGATCGAACCAACCAACCAACGAACCAACCAACAAACCAGTATTTCCGAGAGACGTAACTTTTTTAACGACTCAACTATCTAACATTTATATTCAAATGCATTCCTCTTTCCAGTTTCGTCATCGCTGTCAATATATCAATAATTGTCTTGCTCTACCAGCCTGCTGGTTGGTATTATAGGCTCAGACGGTTAATCAATTTGAACGCATTCTCCAAAGCGTATAATTCTCTTTTGTAATCCTTCCGATTTCCGATCTCATTCCATATACGGGGGGAAATCTGTAAATAGATCACAAATGGCTTTTTCGTTCTTCCTTTTTATATTTGTTAAATGAGATAAGATTTCCATTTATTATTGCATGGAAAGCACAACCGTCAGTTATCAGGATATCGACACTTGCCCTGCGTTTTTCTGTGGCTGGGTACCACGCACCAGTCTGCAAAAAATGATGCCCATGCAAAACTAGTTAAAACAGCAATACATACTGCGGGTTGGATAGTATCAAGGTGCCTTAAAGACACCTCAAAAATAAAATGTTCCCCATAATTGGCATAGCACCACCCGAGACCCAAAAGAATCGTCAGAGTAGAAATTGAACGAGAAAAAGAGGATCACGAGACACTCAATGTTTGGACATTAGGTACAGGGCACAATACTCAAATCCGGACATAGCTTCCTAAAATCAACACCCATACATATACTCTGAAAGTCTCCGTATCAAGAAATGACACGATATGATGCAGGCCCCAGAAATCGAACCTGCCCCTGGACATCATTTATAATACACGCGAAAGTGACATAACAGACTCCGGACTGGTATACCACGGTGCAAGAGGAACATGAAAACACGGGGATATACAAATCGACTGTATACAACATCACGAATCATCTCCCCCATCCGCCTCACAGGTTCTCTTCTGTAACAATGGGAACAGGACGACCAGACCAGGCATCATCAGCTATTTATGGGCGTCCTTTAGAAAATGTATGGACTCAGCTATACGACAAAAATACGCATGTGCCTGTGGCTCAAAAACAGGACCTACCTGATGATCTGTCCCAGCCTCCAGAAAAGATGCAATAGGGTTGATATGCGGGAGGCAAATGATATGGCAATCCGTGTATCTCTCAACATATCTACCATCACTGATACTTACATTATCTCTCTACCATCACTGATACTTACATTATCTCTCTCATCACTGATACTTACATTATCTCTCCACCATCACTGATACTTACATTATCTCTCTACCATCACTGATACTTACATTATCTCTCTACCATCACTGATACTTACATTATCTCTCTACCATCACTGATACTTACATTATCTCTCTACCATCACTGATACTTACATTATCCCTTATCTCTCAACATATCCAAGAGCACTGATACGTTTATCCCATCGCTGTATGGTGCACCAAAATTTGCATAGTGGTCTTTTGTCTGTCGTATTTGTACTTCACGTTCAACCTATTCGTCATTCCCGAAACGTCTCCTGCTTTATGCTGTAGGTTAAACCATGCCAATACCGTATTGCAGTTGCTACAATGTCTGTCACTCGACTATCATCTCGAATTATCTCCCCCATCTGCCTCACAGGTTCTCTTCTGTAACAATGTGAACAGGACGACCAGACCGGGCATCATCAGCCATTTATGGGCGTACTTTGGAAAATGTCATGGACTTGAGCTATACGACAAAACTTTTTTCGTAAACATGAAGCATTTCTTTGTTAAAAATCCTTTGCGGAAAGTCCTTTTGCACCTCAAAAATTGGACAACAGCAACCCATTCATTGATTCTACACTCGATGAACACGGATGCCATTTTGGATGTGAGCTGCGCACGTGCATGCTACACCTAGCATATGCTACCTACAGTAGTCACAATGCTGAATGTTGTCACACCTTCATAAACTACCAACATTTTTCAGCTAAATCAGTTCATACTGACTTGTCCTCGTATTTAAGCAGGTGAGCCATTGAGAGCAGTTCCGGGATGCAATAGAGATACTCCCATTGCTGCCATAAAGACTCTGCTTTATTTGCCAAGTATCAAAGGTGCGACATCAAGTAGGGAAGGTAAAGTCGTATGCCAACGTTACCAACAACGAACACCACACTTTGCACCAAGACTTGGATACACTCAAAGACACACGGTTTAAGCGAGGAAGGTTATGTATGGCAAGGCAGACTCCCTGATGATGGTTTGTGCATTGGAAGAGTGGGAAGAGGTAGTGAATGGGTAGAAGTGGCCAACGAGAGCACCCTGACAAGGGTGATGATACAACTGAGCAGAAGGGGTCGCGAGCGGGGCGGCACTAGGACAGAAAGGGGGTGATACAACTGAGCAGAGAGTGTCGCGAGTAGGGCGGTACTAGGACAGAGGCTTCAATACAGGAGCTGATCCAGCAACACCCAGGACTACAAGACCCAATTCTGTACACAGATGGCTCCGTCAGCTGAGATGCAAACAAGTGCGGTTCGGGTTTCGTCGACTACCAACATGGCAGGGAGGTGGTGGAGAAATCAGCTGCCAACCCCACTGTCACGTCGAGTGTGAGGATGGAGATTGAGGCGGTAACAGCGGCCCTGACTTGGTTGGTGACTCAACCGGTGACTGAACCGGTCACACACGCAGTAATACTGTCAGACTCGCTGGGCATGCCCCGTAAGATAGAAAGTTGTATGCTGAGAAGTGAGTGGGTCTCTCTTCTGAACAGTTCGGGTATACAAGGTGTCACATGGATGTACTGCCCGGAACATGCAGGCGTCTGGGGAAACAAAAGAGCTGTAGTGGCGGGACGCGCTTTGGTGAACGACGTGAAGATGACGAGAGACAGGGTTGAGTTAAGGGCAGTGATGTGCAGTCTACAGAATGATGAAGAGACAGGGTTGAGTTAAGGGCAGTCATGGGCAGTCTGCAGAATGATGAAGAGACAGGGTTGAGTTAAGGCATTGGCAGTCTACAGAATGATGAAGAGACAGGGTTGAGTTAAGGACAGTCATGGGCAGTCTACATAATGATGAAGAGACAGAGGGTCGTGGAAAGCATATGTGCAGATGATGATAGATTTGAGAGTGGCTAGGGGAGAAGGGAGAATGTGTGTTCTGTCTAGAAAGATCCGACGAACACGAAATCAACACCTGACTGGGACTTTTGGCTGGATGCTTGGACGGACCACGAAGCACTTATGGGAGTGTCCCCTGTGTGAGGATGTTGGTTCCTAGAATCAAGAAGCAGGCGTTGGCTAGTGAAGTGACACGACTCACAACCCGAAGGTGCTGGTTTCGATCCCCAATCACATCACCGCCCGTTACTCTGGGGAAGCAAACCCTTAGAAAATGCAGGAGGATGCAGACGCTTACACGCTTACACGCCATGCATGCTGAAGTCGGATGCACTGGGCTGACAGACGCAACATAAAAACCACAGTGCAACGAACACCGCCTTGGAGAATAGCAAAAAATGTGAAAATATTTCAGTAATGAGTGACAAAACAGTCTCTTAACAGTTTTACCTAGTAATAAGACGTTTGATCACGTTTTGACTTACCGGCATTTATCAAGTACATATGCATGTTTGGCTGTTATGGACTATCCGTACTAGAGTGTGCAAAGTCATGGCCTCTACCTTAGAATGGTTGAGTCTACGAAGATACCGAAAGCCTTAGGCTAACCACTGTTTTCCACTTCATTGTTAAGATATATTCGTTTACCTCTGAAATCATACGAATATGAAGAAGAATGGTTTAGTCTAGATTCTTAGTAGTCGCATTTGATATGAGGAATAAAGGTCGCTTACCATTGCAGTCGTCTCGCAATGTACAGACTAGTTTGTTTGACAGATGGAAGAATAATCTATCCATTAGAAAGGATTTGTACGGACGTCCTTTTGGTCAGTGACCGACATCCAATCCGTTCGGCTAGTCAAGTCATTCCTTTGCAAACATTATTGTACGGGAAGTGAAGGTCTACTGTGCCAAGGGAAAAACACTTTGAAAAACATCAAGCGTGTTTCCTTCCAGACAAGAGACATGTCATTGGAGAACCAATGTAGCGGATCTCTAATGTGGATATTGGAGAACCAATGTAGCGGACCTCTAATGTGGATATTGGAGAACCAATGTAGCGGACCTCTAATGTGGATATTGGAGAACCAATGTAGCGGACCTCTAATGTGGATATTGGAGAACCAATGTAGCGGACCTCTAATGTGGATATTGGAGAACCATTGAAGCGGACCTCTAATGTAGATATTGGAGAACCAATGTACCGGACCTCTAATGTGGATATTGGAGAACAAATGTAGCGGACCTCTAATGTGGATATTGGAGATCTATTGGAGCGGACCTCTAATGTAGATATGCCAACTGGACTAACGGACAAATGAACGCGCTAAATGATGTCGCGAAAGAAAAAAAACTAAGATCTGAGGAGATTAAATGTTGATTGATAGGAGTCAAGCCAATCACACAGCTTCATGGCCAAAGAATCCAATGTCACCCCACATGCCAGTCAACAAATCTGAACGCGGAATACTGTTAATCTTGTGATTAGGCCTGATTAGGTCGTAAAACATAAAAACTAGTGTTTTATTAAGATGGATACCTCCGTCTGCGACATCTCTGCGCTTGCTGCAACACGCAGTATTTGCTCTTGTCAGGATCTGAACGTTGGATCTGCTGTGATAGAGAAGAATTGTGAACAATCCTTTCGTTTTGTACCGACAAGGGAAGTAAAATGGAAAATGTTTTAGAGTTTCCCAAAGAAAGGTAACTTTTTAAGTACTTCGAAATCATAACATCAAGTACTTGATGTTTGGGCTTCTGAAGGGCTTTTAAGTACTTGATTTAATGTAATTTTTAAGTACTTGATGTTAACTCTGGGGATCTAACTCTCTTTTTACTTCACTCTGTTTCATTTGACTGTGTCTTACAATCACACCCTTTCACAACTTTCACACGCACCCTCAGGGTGAGTCCCTTCCATTGCACTTTGATTGGGCTGGTTTCTGAGAGTGAACAAACCTAGCTTAGGGTACATACAGACGCAGATATATATCCAAGCACTGGTTTATGCGTCTTAATATAGCCCAGTTGACTACGGTCTAGGGTGAAATAGACGCGCCTCTGCCAGTAGAAACTAGTGAGGCAAACAAATACAATAAATAAAATTAATCAAAATTTGCTTGATGTTATGATTTCGGAAAGGAATGTAACTTAAGTACTTGATGTTTTGGTTTTTCAAATGAAGGTACTTTTAGGTACTTGAGGTTATGGTTTCTCAAAGCGAGGTGACTTAAGTACTTGATATTGCAGTACTTGATGTTTGGCGATCTCAATGAAGGTAACCGAATTTATTGATTTAAGACTTTCTGGAGGGAATGTAAACTTTTCCGTAATTGATGTTAGGTTTTTTTTAAAGGAAGGTTACTTTTAAGCCTGTTTGCAGAGCACGGTCAAGGACGTGAGATTATGGGAATTGTCTTGATCAATATTTTGCCTGGCCGTGATTACACGTCGCTCCAGTCTCCCCGTGGTGACAGTAATTGCAACAAAAGACATGCCAGCTTTGGCACGAGAAAGCTCTTTATCCCCTGTGACCTAAACGGGTTAGCATTCTCATTATGTCAATAAAAGAAATACTACAGAAACCACAACTGCGAGAACACGCGCACACTCACATCATCATCTGGTGCCCCGTCGGTTGGCGTTGACGATCATGGACCTCCAATTTTATCACGTGTGTCGCTTACCAATTCTGTTATCCCAGGTTGCGCCTTCGCCCGTGTCGTTCTCACAGGCCGTCCAACATATCTCTCGGCCTTCATCTGTCTCTCTGTCCTGCAATCGATCCCGTTGTCACAACGTGCTTCAAGCCGCTATTTCTCATAATATGCCCACAAAAAGATGACTGACATGTTCTGATCCTTGCAATAAGTTGTCTTTGTGCCTTCTAGAATACCGTATCATAAGTCTTCCTTGCAGCTCATGGGATCCGCAACATTCTTCTGTAAAACCATTTCTCCGTTGATTGCAAAGATCGAATCGCTTGCTTACTAATTGTCCACGATTCACGGCAATATGTCAGTGCCGGTTCCACGTAGCATCCAACGACTCTTTCTCGGTTCCATCAAGGTTGTGTTGCACAAAATTTCTTTCATGGTCTGGTAGACAGATTTTGCTTGGGGTGTTCTACATTTTATTTCGTAATTCCATCTCCAATCTGATATGCATGTGCCCAGGGATTTAAGATATGGTAAACATGGTAGTTCAACAAAGTTTAGATAAGCATGGTAGTTCAGCAGTTAAAACTAAGGCACCTGCTTAAATAAACAGAAATCGGAAGTGATTGTAGTGACGAAGAAACCGGACACCACAAAATGATGTGCTAAAGCGAAGGGGGCCGAAAATATATGTGCCAAAGCGAAGGGAGCCGAATATATATGTGCCAAAGCGAAGGGGCCGAATATAGATGTGCCAAAACGCAGGGGGCCGAATATAGATGTGCGAAAACGCAGGGGGCCAAATATAGACACGTTAACACGTTCAAATACACACCCAAAATCATACGACCAGGCGACCTGTAAGGGACCATTTGCAGTGGTCAGCCCATACCTCGCTTGGTAAGATGTGCTGCCAGAAGATGCCTTTTAAAGCGAGTAAACAAGTTCAATAGTAATACGTTTTTCGTATCGCCTGTCGTCTCTCGTCTCGCCATTTATCTCTCGTCTCGCCATTTATCTCTCGTCTCGCCATTTATCTCTCGTCTCGCCTTTCGTCTCGTCTCGCCATTTATCTCTCGTCTCGCCATTTATCTCTCGTCTCGCCATTTAAATCTCGTCTCGCCATTTAAATCTCGTCTCGCCATTTAAATCTCGTCTCGCCTTTCGTCTCTCGTCTCGCCATTTATCTCTCGTCTCGCCATTTATCTCTCGTCTCGCCATTTATCTCTCGTCTCGCCATTTATCTCTGTCTCGCCATTTATCTCTCGTCTCGCCTTTCGTCTCTTCGTCTCGCCTTTCGTCTCTTCGTCTCGCCTCTCGTCTCTTCGTCTCGCCTCTTCGTCTCGCCTCTTCGTCTCGCCTCTTCGTCTCGCCTTTCGTCTCTCCTTCTCGCTTTTCGTCTCTCCTTCTCGCTTTTCGTCTCTCCTTCTCGCTTTTCGTCTCTCCTTCTCGCCTTTCGTCTCTCCGTCTCGCCTTTCGTCTCTCCGTCTCGCCTTTCGTCTCTCTTCTCGCCTTTTGTCTCTCTTCTCGCCTTTCCCGTAACCATAACATGTCTCAGAGACGTCACATCTTAATATCTTGTGCATGTGTTTAAACGAAAGGGGGGCCTTTGTTTCTAACTTGCCGGGGGCCACATCTCGCTGCTGTTTCATTTATCAGCCGGTGAGTGACATGTCTCGGGAATGTGTCTTAGCGGGTGAGTGCTCATATTTCTAACCGAGTGATTGCCCATATTTGTAACCGGGTGGTGACCCATATCTCTAACCGGGTGGGGGCCCATATTTCTAACCGGGTGGGGGCTCATATTTCTAGCCGAGTAGGGGTCCATACTTCTTACCAGGTGGGGGTCCACATTTCTAACCAGGTTGGAGTCTATACTTCTAACCAGGTGGGGGTCTATACTTCTAACCAGGTGGGGTTCTATACTTCTAACCAGGTGGGGGTCTATGCTTCGAAACCAGGTGGGCGGTCCACATTTCTTTGTAATCCGGGTGGGGGGGGGTCCACATTTCTCTAAAATCCGAGTGGGGGGTCCACATTTCTTTCTAATCCGGGTGGGGGGTCCACATTTCTTTCTAATCCGGGTCGGGGTCCACATTTCTAACCCCTATGGCGGCCCATATTTCCGGGCCAGATCTAAATCTCACATTATTGCTCAACTTGTGAGTGATCATGTTTCGGGTACGTGTGTAGCCGGGCCAGAACTTTCAATGAAAGCCGTAACATTGCCACATATTTGAAACAGCTTGCAGTTGTCAGGATAGTTACAAAGTAATTGAAGCATGTCCAGCGTCGCAGACAGCCACGTAAGTCCTCTGAAGCTGGCCGTGGCAATAGTTGCATGCACTCTAGACGGGAGGTCGTTCTATTATTTTATTTAGCAGCGTGGACTGAAACATTTTGAAATTCGTCGGAACAGTAATGCAAGTCTGTCACTCCAGCAAGTGTTGGAGTGGCAAGTGCTGGAGTGGCGAGTGTTGGAGTGGCGAGTGCTGGAGTGGCGAGTGTCCGACTGTTCACGGCCATTCCAAGTAGTGACTAGAGTCGATTGTAGCTGCTGAACGTGTGAACAATATACTTCCTTGAGGGCATTTGATGGCAGCATATCACAACCATTTAGCATTCGTAGTAGTGTTAAGCTGGGCTGTGTTCTGGCCTGGCACTGTTCGGAGACTTCTTTACTCTGGTACTGAAACATGCATTTCGTAATGAAAATGAAGGAATCTGCTTTCACACTAGGACGGATGGTAGACTGTTTAACCTTGCAAGACTCAGGCCAAAACGAAGATCACGGCGATCACAATCAGGGCTTGCTTTTCGCTGATGGTACTGCAATAATCATCCAGTCAGCAGAAACTTCAGAGCTTGATAGCTCGCTTCTCCCAGGTTTACAAAAATGTATCACAATGTCACAGCAAAAATGTACTAGAACATGCCGCGCAAAGTCTTAGAATAGATAATTATGAACTGGCAGCTGTGCACCAGTTCAAATACCTGGGATTCTTCAACGACAATCTCTCTCTCTCTCTCTCTCTCTCTCTCTCTCTCTCTCTCTCTCTCTCTCCCTTTCTCTCTCCCCTCCCCCTCCCCCCTCCCCCCCCCCCCCCCCACCCCCTCATCCCTAGAAATATACACTGATATCGGCAAAGCTACAGCTGCATTTGTTCGCCTCACAACGCGTTTTTGGGAAAACCAGAAACTGACAAGTCAAACCATTGTGTACAATTCATGTGTCGTCAGCACACTCAAATATGACAGCAAAACTTAGACAACTTATGTCAAAAAAGAGAAAGACTTAACACCGTCTATCTACGGCGCCTGCGGTCCGTTCTTGGGATTACATAGTTTTGACAGAGTAACGAATGTAGAGGTACACTGTCGCACCGGTCTCCCAAGCATGTACAGTCTAGGCAGCGAAGACTACAATGGCTTGGTCATTTTCATTGCATGGAAGATGGTTGCCTTCACAAAGATAACCTCTGTGGACAGTCGGTGGCGATAAAAGAACAGTCGGACGAGCATAGTTAATGTTTAAAGATGTGTAATCGTGATATGAAGGCACTATGCATGAGTCTGATATCCCTGGGAAGACGAAGCAGAGGTCCGATCCAAGTGGAGATGTACCTGGAATGGCCACCTCCAGCTTGGTCAAGAGAAGCTCTTGCAAGACGGGTATTCAAAGACAACAGCAAGGAGAAAGAAAACAAAAGCTATGCATACATTTTTGTTGTTGACATTCGGTCATACCATCATGTAGTCGGTCATACCATCATGTAGTCAGTCATACGATCATGTAGTCTGTCATACCTGTCGGTCATACGATCATGTAGTCTGTCATACCTGTCGGTCATACGATCATGTAGTCTGTCATACCTGTCGGTCATACGATCATGTAGTCTGTCATACCTGTCGGTCATACGATCATGTAGTCTGTCATACCTGTCGGTCATACGATCATGTAGTCTGTCATACCTGTCGGTCATACGATCATGTAGTCTGTCATACCTGTCGGTCATACGATCATGTAGTCTGTCATACCTGTCGGTCATACGATCATGTAGTCTGTCATACCTGTCGGTCATACGATCATGTAGTCTGTCATACCTGTCGGTCATACTTCTTCGTCTTCTTCGTACGCAGTCAGACAGTAACCATTATTTTTTCGAAAAAAGCAGTGGTCATCCTGAGGCTGTCGCCACTGCCATAGAGCTTGTCTTGCAGTTCCACTGGTGATGGCCACATCTGCTCTCTGATCCTCGTATGTCGAGCAGTTCTGCAGCAGATGTTCAGCGGTCATTTTACCGGTACCGCACGGGCATTCGTCGGTACCACCTATCTTCAATTTTTTGAATAGGTGGTACCTCAGTCTATTGTGGCCAGTGCGAAGTCTGAAGACAACGACCTGCTCTCTTCGGTTCAACTGGTAATAGGCATCGTTTTTGGTGTAACCAGTATGTTCGGTTTCCCATTTGGTCATGTATCTGGCTTTGATAAGCCGTTTTGACTCTTCGTACGTCATACTAGTATCTGTTTGTGGTAGTCTTGCACCTTCTTTTGCCAGTCTGTCTGCCTCCTCGTTGCCTTGGATGTTGCAGTGTGATGGGACCCACTGTACCACTACCCTTTTTGGTGCGGACTGCTGGCACAGTTGGCAGAGTGCTGCTCTTAAGTAATTAAGCTCAGTATTTTTCTGGCTTTTTAGCGCTGTGACTACGGCCAGAGCATCTGTAAGCAGGACTGTATGGCTTTCATTTTCTTTATGTGTCACCATTTCTTCCACTGCCGCCCTCAGTGCCTCTGCCTCCGCTCTGAAATTGCTTGTGTACTTACCAGTAGCGAATGACAGTGTTATTTGTCTGCCATTTGGTAGGTTCAGGAATCCTCCTGCCCCTCCGTTCTGTGTAGTGTTTGTTACAGAACCGTCGGTGTATGCATGGGTCCAGTCCATGCTTGGGTAGCTTTTCGATATGAAGCTTAGGGTAGTATCTCTCCTTTCTTTTTCAGTCTGGCAGTTTTTGTTTCCAATACCTGGTATGTTTTCTACCACCTCTGGAAATATATCCTGCCTCCAAGTAGGTTTTCGTACAGTAGATGGGTTTTGGTGTTGTTAGTGCGTTTATGGGATCTTCGTGCATCTTTGCTTTGGCTATTTCTGCAAAGTTTCTCCGCTTTAGTTTCCCATTTCCCAAATTGTTTAGTCTCTGGTACATTGGATGGTCCGTCAGTCTTCGGAGTTTCTCTGACTGCAGCTGGGCTCTGCAGTCTCTTCTATCGGTCATGGATTGCAGTTTTGTGATCTTTTCAAGTTCTACAATTGGCGTTGACTTCATGCCTCCTGTTATAACTCTCATGGCTTGGTTTTGAAGTTTGCTAACTTTATCGAAGTTCGCCTTTGCTGCTGTTGTCCATGCCGCAATGCCATATTCGAGAACTGGTCTCTCTTCCAGTGTACAGTTTCTTTAGTATGCCTTCGTCTGCTCCCCAGCTTGTGCCAGCAAGTTTCCTCATGATTGCCATTCTTTCTCTGGCTCTCATTCGGTTTCTCTCGATCTGACTTTTCCATGTCATGCGCCGATCAAATGTGACTCAAAGATAGGTTGGGTTGTCGTTTGGCTGCAGGAATTTGCCATTTAAACTTAATTTGGTATTTTTGAGTTTTATTGAAAGCGAGAATATTGTGCATGTGGTTTTCTCCTCGTCTATTTTGACCAGCCATGAGATCGCCCACTCTTCCAGCGATGTTAGGGCCTGCTGCATCCGATTTCTTGCTATGGTGAGATTATTTTCAGAGGTCCACATAGCCAGATCGTCTGCAAACATTGAGCTATGGACTCTCCTTGGTATATTCTCTGTAATTTCGTTTATATATACCAGGAAGAGTGTGGGTGACAGTACTCCCCCTTGGGGTACTCCCTGCTCGATTGTCACCTTTTTGCTCATCTGCCCTTGTACTTGGACTCTGGCCGTTCTTTGTTTGAGGTAGTGGTTGATCCACTTGTACATTTTCCCACAAACATCACTTCTTCTTAGCTTGACTCTAAGTCCATCCTTCCAGACTTTGTCAAATGCCTTTTCAAGATCCACCCACACAGCTACTGTGTGTTTCTGTGCCTGGTAGGCATCCTCTATTTCCTGGGCTATGAGGATGACCTGGTCCTCAGTGGATCTGTGCTGTCTAAAGCCGGCTTGCTGTGGAATTAGTATTCGTTTTTCTTCCAGATGCCACATCAGTCTGGTGTTTATCATACGTTCCATCAGCTTGCCGACACTGCTCAGTAGGCTGATGGGCCTGTATCCATTTGGATCTGTTTTGTCCTTTCCTGTTTTTGGTACTGGTACCAGTACTGCGTCTTTCCATGCCTGGGGTACAATTCCCCTTTTCCAGCTTTGGTTCAGGACCGATAGCAGTTTCCTCTTCGCTGTTTGGCCCAGCCCCATCAGCATTTCGTTTGTTATCCCGTCTTTTCCGGGAGATTTCCTTTTCTTTAATGTTCTCATAGCCTCTTCCATTTCGCTCATTGTTAATTTGGCCATCATGTGCTCTTCAGGTGCCGTATTGATGTTGTCGTGCCCCTTTAGCTCTTCGCTAATGTCTGTATGCTGATCTGCAGGGACCTCGATGTGGTTTGCTCTGGCATAGTGATCGACAAAAGCGTTTGCGGCTTTCTTACCTGTGAGCAAGTTTTTGCCCTGCTTGATGGTAATTTGTTTGTTTGATGGAGTTTCGTCGTTCATGGCTCTGACTAGCTTCCATAGCTTGTTCCCGTCTTTGTCCAGGTTTAGGCTTTCCGTTTTATTTTTCCAGCTTTCTCTTGCTGTTTGCTTGAGAGTGTATTTGTATTTCGCCGTGGCGGCTTTGAGGGCGATGTTTGCCTCCATAGATTGTTCTCGCTCTGCCATGTTCCTAGCATTTGTTACTGCATCTTCCGCTTTCTGCAACTCATCATTCCAGTAGGGATTATAGTTTTTCCTAGCTCCTGTTGGGATGGTTTCAGTGGCGGCTTGCATTATTGCCTTGCTTAGGCTTTCCACCATGGGCTTCATTTTGTTGTTTTGTGTGTTGATGGTTTCACACAGCCCATCTGTCAGGATTGCAAATCTGTCCCAGTCGGCTCGTTTGTAATTCCAACGTGGGAGCGATTTTGTTTCCTGTGGGCCTACTTCCATATCGATGTCTAGCCTGATCGGCCTGTGGTCGCTACCTGCCAGTTGGTTTAGCACCTGGCGGTCTATTTTATGGTGTATGTCCTGTGTGGAGAAGGCCAAATCTGGAGTCGAGGTGGTATGCCATGTTCTTGAATAGAAGCTAGGGCTATCCTCCGGCCTATTGATTAGGGAGAGATTTGCATCTATCTCCCAATCTTCCACTTCGTCACCTCTGCTGTCTGTGTCAGAGTATCCCCATCTCTCCGAGTGGCTGTTGAAATCTATGTAGTTGGAGTCTCTGACCTCCATACTCGAGAGCGATAGGTCTCTATTTGGTGGTCCGTACAGATTGAAAATGCGGAGTTTCGTCTCTTGAGCCATTATGTCAACTCCTACAATTTCTGCTTGTTCGGTGTGACTGACAGATACCGCGCTACTCGGTATGCAGTTTCTGGTCAGTATCAGGACCCCTCCTTTGTGGCCTTCTCTATCGAAACGGAAGGTCTGGTATCCTCTGATTGAGAATTTATGATTTTTGTTGAGGTGCGTTTCCTGGATACATGCTACGTCAATCTTACCTTCATGCAGGTGGTGTGTTAGGGTGTCGGTCATACGATCATGTAGTCTGTCATACCTGTCGGTCATACGATCATGTAGTCTGTCATACCTGTCGGTCATACGATCATGTAGTCTGTCATACCTGTCGGTCATACGATCATGTAGTCTGTCATACCTGTCGGTCATACGATCATGTAGTCTGTCATACCTGTCGGTCATACCATCATGTAGTCTGTCATACCTGTCGGTCATACCATCATGTAGTCAGTCATATCTGACGGTCATTCGATCATGTAGTCTGTCATGACTGAAAGGGGCAGCTACTGTTACTAATTGAAGGACAGTCACACCGTTGGACACCGAGCTTATCACCGAGCATTTGACCTTGAACCTTTGAGTACATACGCAGTTCTTCACGAAAATGTAACAGAAGTTTGACAGAAAGGTATAGTTAGATACCGCGCGAAGTTGAAGCATAAACGCCTTCGTTACGACCAGAAGGCCTTTATCAGGGACAACGAACACCAAAAACAATGAAAAAAAGTATCGGATAAGTGGAAACATTAGTAAAATAATTATATGGACATATATGAATTAAAAGAATGTATTTAACTGTATAGCCATACAAAAAATCGTCATATCGCGTGTCAAGAGTCCGGATAATAGAGACAAAGGCGATATGAAGTGACATGGCCAGGAGAGCGTAAGAACAGGTAGAAGGCCGGGTAAGCCAAATACGGAATGACCAAATGGTAATATGGCTTCAAGATGAGCGCTGGGCAGAACAAAAACAGGGAAGACAGACAGATGGATGCAGGGAGGAGAACATACGGACTAGAAAAAAGTATGGAAAATGTTAATGCCATGCCGTTGACGACAGCAAAAATACTTTTTACAATCTGGTTCCCCCACTGAATTAGTGATACGGAACAGGAAGTGGATTAAATCATGCCTCACCGTGGAACGGATAGGGATTGAACAATGTCCCACCGCTTTGAGGTTCAACGAAACATAGATCTTCTGCAGCATTAATCTCAAGTAATGGGTACAATTTTCTTACCGGACTCATTGTATAAATCTGAATGCACTATGCTCTTCTTAAACCAATTAACTTGCTCATACATTAACCTCATTGTTGACAGTTTTAATGGCTGTGTTCTCTTGTGGAAGAAATCTAAACAGGTACGGAGTGTCGATCAAGTCATGCAACATATCTTCGTTAGTTTACAGTCAAACGACGGATCGGTTCACGTATTTATTCAGCGTGTTGTATTTACTTGTTTTTACATGTTTCGTTTAATGTATTTCGCCTGCTTAGTGAGAATAGCCGTGTAGGTTTGACAGAAGGCTCTAGAAACATGACCTTAAATATAAATATCCGTTAAGGTTTGATAGAAGGCTATTTATATTTAAGATCATGTTTGTATAGCGATCTAGGTTTGATAGAAAGCTATACAAACATGATCTTAAATATAAATAGTCATTTTGGTTTGACAGAAAGCTATACAAACATGATCTTAAATATTTATAAATAGTCATCTTGGTTTGACAGAAAGCTATACAAACATGATCTTAAATATTTATAAATAGTCATCTTGGTTTGACAGAAAGCTATACAAACATGATCTTAAATATAACTAGCCGTCCTATGTTTGACAGAATGCTAAACTAATATGATCTTAAATATAAATAGTCATCTTGGTTTGACAGAAAGCTATACAAACATGATCTTAAATATAACTAGCCGTCCTAGGTTTGACAGAAAGCTATACAAACATGATCTTAAATATAAATAGTCTTCTTGGTTTGACAGAAAGCTATACAAACATGATCTTAAATATAAATAGTCTTCTTGGTTTGACAGAAAGCTATACACACATGATCTTAAATATAAATAGTCATCTTGGTTTGACAGAAAGCTATACACACATGATCTTAAATATAACTAGTCTTCTAGGTTTGACAGAGAGCTATACAAACATGATCTTAAATATAACTAGCCGTCCTAGGTTTGACAGAAAGCTATACAAACATTACTCAAAATATGGATAGCAGTCTATGTCGCCATGTCACACAGTTAGTCTCCTCTTACGACATGCTCTATGTGGGGCAGTGGTGTCATTTTTCTTTGCGCCAGATACAAAGACCCCGACAGACCACCGTGTAACGTGGAAAAACACCCGCCATGGTAAAGTGGCTTGTTAAGAGCAACATAGATGGCGCCTAGCAGGCTGCGGGTCTACTTTGCTCTAATTTTTTAAATCTAATAAGATGGATTCGCACATCGGTTAACCATCCTCCGCGGCACTTGTTCAAACGCAGCGGAATAAGCTTCTCGAGCCTAGCTGACTAAGCAGGAAATCCTCCTCCCGACTACATCCAGCACGTCAGAGCTGGGATCTGCACACGTGCAAATGCCATTGTAGATGTACAGTACAAGTCGACTAAAACCAGATGTACAGTACAAGTCGACTAAAACTAAGTCTAGTTTACTTTTGAAAGATAACTTTAGAACCAGTTCCTTAAATATAAATATCCGTTTAGATGTGAAAGAAAATACAATTATTACCTTAAATATAAATAGCTGTTTAGATATGAAAGAAGGCAATACAAATATTTCCTTAAATATAAATAGCCGTTTAGATATGAAAGAGGGCAATACAAATATTACCTTAAATATAAATAGCCGCTTAGATATGAAAGAAGGCAATACAAATATTACCTTAAATGTAAATAGCCGTCTAGATGTGAAAGAAGGCAATAGTATATTACCTTAAATGTAAAAAGCCGTCTAGATGTGAAATATCAGTCTAGAAACACTACCCCAAATTTGACAATGAATACGAGGCTGATAAAGCAGGTTGAGAAGGCTACGATAAGGACAACGGCAAAGACGAATAGTTTCTTCTCCAATTTTGTTCTTTTTCGGGAAATGTCCTGCGAGGTAGATGTCATTGAAAGAGGTTGATGAAGATTTGTTACCCACAAACTGTTAATTTATAATTTTGGCTCAGTTTGCCTCATTAGTATCGCCTGGGCAAGTATGGCCAGAGAGGAAGGTAGCAGTTTAACCGCATCTGGTCCTAGCTCTGGGCCCACAGGCGATCATTCATATTGAACAGGACCAATCATTAACTCTACTACTAGGTTTGAACAAATATCTCCATCCGGTCTTTCTCTCTCTCCCCCCCCCCCCCCCCCCCCATAAGTTAAAAGAGCCAAGCCAGCGTATCTGTCTGTGTGATGCTGATCTGTCAGCAATGGTTCGGTTCGTTAATGTTACTTGTCGACAATGGTTCAGTTCGTTAAGGTTACCTGTCGGCAATGGTTCGGTTCGTTAATGCTACCTGTCGGCAATAGTTCAGCTCGTTAATGTTGCCTGTTGACAATGGGGCTGTTGGTTACCTGTTGACAATGGGGCTGGTCGATACCTGTTGACAATGGGGCTGGTCGATACCTGTTGACAATGGGGCTGGTCGATAGCTGTTGACAATGGGACTGGTCGATAGCTGTTGACAATGGGACTGGTCGATAGCTGTTGACAATGGGACTGGTCGATAGCTGTTGACAATGGGACTGGTCGATATCTGTCGGCAATACTGTATGAATGCCTTTTTACATGCCGAAAGAAGTCTGCAAATAACAGCGACACAACTGGTAAGTATATTAGCCTCATTGTTTTCTTTCCGTCTATCATAGGCGTATTATTACCACCTCTCCAATATGGTTGCTGAATGCGCCAGACAGACCACGTATATTGCTAATGGCTGCGCTTCCTAGAGAGCGGTATGAATTTTGCGAGAAGCAGATTTTTAGTGGCAAAATGTTTGCACTCTGTGCACGTTTGTAAGGTCAAGGTACTCAGGATATATACTGCCGACGGGCATGAAGTGATTCGTTCTCTGCTGTTCTCCCTTGGTGTAAAGTTGAGTGATGGGTTTTGTGTGCTTTTCATAGGATGAAATGTATTGGAGTTTGTAGTTTAATGGCTAAGATACAATGTACGAATTCACAATTTGTAGGGAATTTTTCTTTCAATAATTGGTTTTCTTTCCACTTGTCCCGATAAGCGACGTGGGGGAGCTGGAGTCGTCTGTCCTGCGCCAAGTGTGTTGCGTCGGTCAATGTGAGCCCATATCGCTGCACAGTCAGTTTTTTATCCATCTATATCGCGGCCTCTCCCTTGCCTTGTAGCCAGATCTGCCAATGTTTTAAGCCTTCAATGGAAGTTGAGGGTGCATTCTCATGAGATGACTACACCAACGTATTTTCTGCCTGAAATTATGACCCACACCAGACGTAGTGCCAACCATACTACGAATGTCGTCTTTGCGCATTCTGTCTTTCCTGGTAACACCAATGGTCTTCCTCAAACACTTCATTTCACACGTCGAAATTCTGCTCTCAATAGATTCCGTAATATAAACAAAAAATCCTTCAATGTTGTTTTTGAATCATACCACTGCCAGCCAACCTTTATGCGTTCGTTTAAGAGTTATATTTAAACAAGGCGTTTGCCGACATAAATCGTCTACCCACACACTATGACTAGAACAGAAAGCTGAGATGCGCGAGATGCCCGTTGTCTCTGCCCACAGTTTTATATCATCTGAACCTAGATTGAGAAACCGCGAACTAGGTGTGAGACTGACACGCGAAAATTAAAATCTATGCTAACCCGTCTCATATGCGTCATGGACATCCCATTTTGGCCATTCAATGAAGTTTGATGAGTCTATGAGGCCAGTTTGATAGGATATCGATCTGGACCAGATGTCTCAAACGCGCGCAACCCAGCGACGCAAATTGGAGATGTTCTCCAAAGACTCATGATGAAGCACAGAACGCTGTCAATAACGGGATGTCCAAACCTGAAACAGGAACGATCATAAATTAATACAGATTCGATGTGGCGTTAAGGAAGGGAGGATGTTTCGTTATTAACTCGTGTCCCTAGACTGTATCGGATTTTTGGTTTATTCATCCTGTCTGGCTGTCTGTCTGGCTGGCTGTTTGTCTGGCTGGCTGTCTGTCTGTCTAACCACATATTGTCTAACCACATATTCTGTCTAACCACATATTCTGTCTAACCACATATTCTGTCTAACCACATATTCTGTCTAACCACATATTCTGTCTAACCACATTCTGTCTAACCACCTATTCTGTCTAGTCTGTCTAACCACATCTTCTGTCTAACCACATCTATTGTCTAACCACATATCTTTCTATCTAATCGTATCTATCGTTCTATCTAACCCTTCTCTCTCTAATTCCATCTTTCAATCTAATCCCATCTATATTTATTATCTAATCATATCTTTCTATCTAATCATATCTTTCTATCTAATCCTATCTTTCTTTCTAATCCCATCTATCTTTCTGTCTAATCCCATCTATATATCTTTCTAATCCCATCTATGTGTCTATCAGATAGATCGGTGTTGGTCTTGTCTGGGTCTTATCTTCAAGTGCTAAACACGGCACATGGGCAGAAACCAGTTTGATCTGTATGACTTCATTCTTTTCAGTCCATGAATGTTGCCCAAACCCATTGGGGAACCCCCTCTTGGCAATTGTCCTGTGGAGAGTTTCTTTCAGTCTGCCTCTTTTACTGCTGTGACGATAAACGCTTGCACAGAGGGAATATGTTGCTATCCATTCTAAGAACATGTCCGATGTATGTCCACCATTCTATCCTAATAAGTGATGAAACATATTGTTGATTGGTGACATTTAATTGTATTTCTTGGTTCCCAATACCTCACAGCGAATGTTCAACAGTTTTAGACAAATCTCGAATGCGTTCAGTTTCTTTTCCAATGCCTTTTATTTTCTTACATTCACGTCCATAAGTCAGTATTGGTAATACGTGTAGCTATACTTCGACTTAATGCTGATGTGCGTCCATTAGTTTGACTTCATGACGCATGTAACGGTTATCTGGACTGCTTTCGGCTATTTCTGCAAAATGTTTTGAGCACTGGTCTCTGGTCTAAACACCACTCTCCCTTCACACCTTTATTTCCCCACCGATATCACCCGAACCCTCGTTACGGCCATAAATTGTGAATAGACTTTCTGGACGGCCATTAATTGGCCAGCTAACCTTGAGAAGAAATGGGTTCACTGGGTGTCGTGACATGGTCCATGTTCAATCTTTAACGACGGCATTAGCCATGCAGCGTCTGGATGTTCGATGCCTCCCCATTTTACCTCCAGCTTATTATATATATATATATATATATATATATAATCCTCTTTGTTGCCCCGTTTTGTCCTCGGTTCTTTTTCATTCTCTCCCAATATGTTTCTTTATTGCAGTCATTATTGCTTACATATACATATATCTTGTGACACGCGCGCTCTCTCTTATATTATATTGTCGTATATTGTTTATATTATATCATCATCATCGTGTAGCGTGTCCTTTGTAGAACGTCGCTCTCATCACAGCCAGCCGATATGAATCTCGGTCTGCAGTCAATCTTCCCGCCTGCTCCATGATCATGTTTCGAGTATCCTTGATATCTTGTATCCACCTTCGCCTTGGTCGGCCCCTGCCCTCCATGATTCCAGTGTGTCATGACGTGTATGTATGTGTAAAACTATATGTAAATATTAGGGTAGGGCATGTTAGTTATGGTCAGGTAAAATATGCTGGCCAAGACACCCACCTCAATTCCCTCAGTACTACCTTGAAACGGGCTGTTTTCATGGTAGCCTGGCTAACGAGGCGGGGAATCGAAGTGATCACCTGGGTATTGAGCGACACGCAGATGAAGTAAGCATACCAGAACAGTCCGAAGGACACCGTTCTACCTTCAATAGCACCGTCGGGGTGTGAGGAAAGCTACTGCAACCCGCCACTAAACGGCCTTTTCAGGGCGTACAGGATAGTAACCCTACTCATTGTGTGCTTTGAGCATATGTGTGTGTGTGTTTGTGTGTTTGTTTTGCTCTGGGCTGTGATCTATTATGCATGTCTGTTTTCTCTCGGTTGTGTTGATACTGTCTTTGTATCCTTCGCTATCCGATTTCTGAAAACAATTAACACATCATAGTGGTTGTTCGATTTGTTTGTTTCCACTAAAAGAATAATAATAATTATAAAAAGCCAACATCCCAGAAAAGAAAATATCAAAAATAAATTAAAATATTGAGTCTGAAATGTGCTCTTATGTTGAGATGCGTTTTATCTCTCCTCCCACCATTCTTTCCTACTCGGTCATTCAGTTCCCGTTGATTATGTTGACACTGCTGCTTGGTAACTAGAAATGGGAGATGAGTTCACAGGATAGGATACCCTGGAATGACGCTGGCAAGACAAGATGCGCAAATATGAGGATTGGATTATAACATGGAGACTGTATTTCTTTATCTGTGCACAGACCACCATCAGCACTAGCTTGGGCAATATAATGCCTTAATGCCTGGAAAGAAAATCTTTCTAAGCGATGTTATTTGTCTTGAACATTTGTGGGTATCTGAGATTACCTGAGTATATGTACTTGTGTGTGAGTATATGCACTTGCGTGTGAGTATATGCACTTGCGTGTGTGTATATGCACTTGCGTGTGTGTATATGCACTTGCGTGTGTGTATATGCACTTGCGTGTGTGTATAAGCACTTGCGTGTGTGTATATGCACTTGCGTGTGTGTATATGCACTTGCGTGTGAGTGTGTGTGTGTTTGTGCGCGCGCGCGTGTGTGAGTGTGTTGAGTATGTACACGTGTGTGTTTGTGTGTGTGTGGGGGGGGGAGTATGTGTGTGTGGGGGGGGGGGGGGTATGTGCATACTGTTGAAAACATGGCGGGTGTGATACGGAATCCGTCCAGAGTATATCAGCGAGCGGTGATTCGGTTTCTAACAGCTGAAGGATGTCGACCAGTTAACATTCATCGTACATATGTTCACTTGATGCAGTTTGGTCCGGTTTCATTTGAACACGTATCGTATATGTCCTTACGTCTGAATGAGTATATGTACTTACGTTTGCATGAGTATAGGTACTTACGTGTGCATGAGTATAGGTACTTACGTGTGCATGGGTATATGTACTTACGTATGCATGGGTATATGTACTTACGTGTGCATGGGTATATCTACTTACGTGTGCATGGGTATAAGTTCCTACGTGTGCATGGGTATATGTACTTACGTGTGCGTGAGTATATGTGAGTTCGTGCATGTACGCGCGTGCGCGCACTAATGCGTGTGTGTGCGCGCGCGTGCATACGTGTGTGGGCATGCGAGTATGGGCATATCAGTGTGTGTGTTCTTCTCTCCCCATCCCCAACCAGTCCCAGGACTGAAAATCTTGATCATGATGAGGATACCTACTACGTTTAAAACGTCATTCTTTGCCAAAGTGACGAACAATGGCTTGTATGTTGTCTGGCGTCGCGTGATCTCATTTCAGAAATAAAGTTGTTGATGTAGTTAATCCTCAATCATCAGCACGGGCTGCAGTATTCTCCTCGAATACTAGGTCCGCCACTGCTGTTGGTGATTGGTTGGGGTGATGGGTTGGGGTGATGGGTTGGGGTGATTGGTTGGGGTGATTGGTTGGGGGGATTGGATGATGGATTGGATTAATTGGTTGACTGGATGGTTGGTTGGGTGATGAAGGTCTGGGTTATATATTGGATGATCTAAATGGATGATTTATGAGTAACTCTGCTATTGTGCCCTTAAAAACATTAGGTGGCGGGTTACATTGGCTTTCCTCACATCCTGAGCGTGCTGGTGGTGTCCTCGTGATCATCCATGTGATTGTGCTCTGCCTGACTTCATCCACGTGACGCTCACCAGTAAGGGGCCCACGTCGATCTACATTTCGCTTGCCTCATTCCCTTTGGAAACATGTTTCCAAGGTACACTAATTTGAAGAGAGGTAGGGTCTTGGGCAGTAAATGTCCCTGACCTAACTCCACGGCCTGGTCGGTATGTTGTGCTTGACCAGACTAACGTTTCAGCTGACCAGGCTCATAGCCAACCTTTAGCTTGCACGTTTCTTCATTTCGTGGCCTCTTTAAACCGGTGTCTTTTTTATGTCTTGTTCTGTTAAAAAATGGATAGGTTATTACAATTTCGTTCCTTTACATAGGTCCGCCGAGTAGATTGGGGTATGTACTTACGTGCCGGGTTAAACTCTGTCTTGAGAAGCTCGAATCTACCCAGTTGTAAATGAGTATCTTAACTCCCCAACTCCTACAAAGTTACTTTATATATTGAAGACGGACACTTCATCTCGTTCGGCAGTTTGCAATGGGATATATGTATTTGAACTGCATGTTTTATTCGTGTGTGTTTCTGTAGTCGTGTCTTTTCTCTTATGCACTGTAAGTATTAATTGAAGATGTATCGTTCGCCAAATCTCTTGTAATCATCTCTTCAGCCATATCTTCTGTAAGCATCTCTTCAGCCATATCTTCTGTAAGCATCTCTTCAGCCATATCTTCTGTAAGCATCTCTTCAGCCATATCTTCTGTAAGCGTCTCTTCAGCCTTATCTTCTGTAAGCGTCTCTTCAGCCTTATCTTCTGTAAGCATCTCTTCAGCCATATCTTCTGTAAGCGTCTCTTCAGCCGTATCTTCTGTAAGCGTCTCTTCAGCCATATCTTCTGTAAGCGTCTCTTCAGCCGTATCTTCTGTAAGCGTCTCTTTAGATATCTTGCAATTCTCTCTTCAGCCAGATCCATCGGTAATTGTCTCTTCAGTCAGATAAATTGTAATTGTCTCTTCTAGATTACTTGAAATTGTCTCTTCTAGATTACTTGAAATTCTCTTCATCTAGATTACTTGTAATTGTCTCTTTAGCCAGCAATTTAGTAATTGTCTCTCTAGCCAGATATTTTTTAATTGTCTCTCTAGCCAGATATTTTGTCATTCATTTCTTCAGCCTGATCTTTTGTAAGTATCTCTTCGGCCAGATCTGTTCTCTCTTCATTTGCTATTTCTGGTTTCCATTCACGTCTCTTGTGAAAGTCTCTGGATTTTCGATCTTTTTTCTATCATCTCTGTAGGCAGGACTTTCGATCTTTTTTTCTATCATCTCTGTAGGCAGGACTTTCGATCTTTTTTTTTTCAATCATCTCAAGCCAGCATGTGGCAAGCAACCGTGAAGAAATGACTGCGCACTATTATTGTTCTACAATGTTTTGTTGGCTAACCCATCTTTTGACAGTTTTAGTCTATGCCTGTTTTCAGTAGTGATGTTTATAAAGGCTGCTTTTGTCGTTTCGGTTGTGTGGCGACTTAACGGTGGGGTAAGGCTAGGAACACGTGACACATACCCAGGTTGTGAGATGTGATCACGAGCGTTGGAAAGGTTGGCCACACCGTCTTGTTGACGCCTGCATGGCATGGGAGCAGACGGGCGTGCACCCATTTCAGCATAGGAGCGGCTGTCTGCACCCATCTGAGCACAGGAGTGGCTAAGTCTGCACCCATTTGAGCATAGGAGCGGCTGTCTGCACCCATCTGAGCACAGGAGTGGCTAAGTCTGCACCCATTTGAGCATAGGAGCGGCTGTCTGCACCCATCTGAGCACAGGAGGGGCTAAGTCTGCACCCATGTGAGCATAGGAGCGGCTAAGTCTGCACCCATCTGAGCATAGGAGCTACAAAGTCTGCACCCATCTGAGCATAGGAGCGGCTAAGTCTGCACCCATCTGAGCATAGGAGCGGCTAAGTCTGCACCCATCTGAGCATAGGAGCGGCTAAGTCTGCACCCATCTGAGCACAGAAGTGAGAGCATGCACCCATGTGAGGATAGGAGCGGCTAAGTCTGCACCCATCTGAGCACAGGAGTGGCTAAGACTGCACCCATTTGAGCATAGAAGCGGCTGTCTGCACCCATCTGAGCACAGGAGTGGCTAAGACTGCACCCATCTGAGTAGAGGAGCGGCTAAGACTGCACCCATCTGAGCAGAGGTGTGTGTGTGCTTTAGTGTTTCAGTTAAATATATCTTATTATAAATGTATGTGTACAAATAAATGAGAATCCGAATAGTGGAGTGATATAGTGTTGCCTCTTGCGGCAAAGGTGTCGGGTATGATTCCAACTATCAGCAACCTTGAATTTAACTAGTTGTAAGTCGGTACCTGACTTACTGTAATGAAGGAAATATAGCAATGAACGACAATAGTCACTCTTTCTTATAGAAAGCTCAGACCTAGCGAGATGGAGTCTCTATTACAATGCGTACAGGCGTCCGCTCTCTAATCTAGAGATCCGGGGAAATACCAGAACGTTCACATGAACTAAATCTTGGTCTTCTCCGTGATTTGAACACGCAACCTCCAGCACCCGTAGCCGACGTCTTTCCTCGAGACCACTCACGAAATATTTCCGGCGCCAAAACATCATGAAATGACATCAGTTAACACTTCATCCCCGACAGCAATGTCTTGCAATGGGACTACCGTTATCTTATAGCTTATACATACGCCTACCAAAACTGTAGCGACTAGCGAGAGTTCAATGAAAATCCGTCAGGGTATGTCCGAACAGGATCGTTCGATGTCCTGATCATTAGATCAAACAAGCCGAGTGTTGATGGCCGGTATACATTGAACGGATTCATCTAGCGGAGACATGGATGATGCAAATCTATGTTGAGCATAATGGAAATATATGACTAAGATGATATTACATAAGGACAGATGTATTGGTTGGTATAGGAACAGTTGGACAAGTATATATAATTAATTAGCTCTTTCCCGTCTTGTCAGACGATAGTAATTGTGCTTTGAAAAGGTATGCAACTACAGTCCATGACGGTAACGAATGTGACTCGTAAGACCAATGCGGGCAGAGAAGCATCTTCCACGGTGTGCAAGAAAAATCAGGACCAATTGCGACATCGCATAGTGTGGCGTGTCTTCTCAAACTCTTGAGTATTTAGCCATCAGCAATCAGTATCTCCTTTGTCTGTATTCCATGCTTAATCATGCCCCACCATCTAACACGATCCATGGTGTCCTGTTCCCATGATTCTCATGATATATATGCATGCCACCACACACACACACACACACAAACGCACACACGCATACACGTACGTACGATATATGTCCTGGAAGTATGAGACCTTTGGGCCGGAGGTTTGAAACCGTAATGCCCTTTGTAAGTACTCTCCTTGGGACTTCACACAATTTTCCTAGGGGTCCAGTCATTGTTGGAAGCATTTCAGAAAGGCCTCTTTGGGAGTACGGCTGGGTCGTTCCAGTCTGCATATTGTCTTCTCGTGATTCATATCGGGTCCCTTTCAGCGGAACTTTCCCCTTTGAACAGCCACAAATCACAAGTACCATGTCAGGAGAATAAGGTAGCCTCGCCAACCAGATGAATGGATGGAATTGAAAGTATGGGCCCTTGCCGTAGTGTCTTTCATGTCTTTGAGTATTGGCTTAATAGAGTTAAAGGAATACCAAGTTGTTATTTCGTGGTCAAGAGATGTTGTGGTTGGCATCTATCCCTTGGCTTCTTTAGTTATAGGAGTTGCCATCCTCGATGACTTTCTCTCCTAGCTTGATGTCCTCGTTTGGACATTTAGAGTTTCTGGGGCATTGTTGTACACCACTACGTCCACCACTTCCTTAATTTACCATATTGAATTTTTAGCTGAAGATGATCACGAATGTTGTCTCTATATATATCACTCTATCGTACTTCATAGAACCACTTGTAACATTTAAATACTATTACATAGAACCACTTGTAACATTTAGCTAAAGAGTGTTATGCATGGGACTAGCAACCTTATCAATTGTGTTTGGTTTCTGTTCGCCTTGATTCCCCTATTCCCCGAAGCGGTGTGCATTGCAGTTTTATTGTTGCCCCTGTCGGCCTAGAGCATCTGACTTTGGCAAGAATTTTATCTAAGGGTCTGCTTATTCCTGCATTTTCTAAACGTTCGCTTCCTGGTGTTACACTGTTACAGCCGGCGCTGTGATTGGGGAGAGAACGAACCCAGCACCTTCGAATTGTAAGCTGTGTCACTTAAATACCAGCCCACGCCGTCCCCATTACGCACACGCATTGCTATCAAAACCACTGCGGCCTATGCTCGAATAAAAAATGTCTGGTAAGGAGAGCGAAAAGACGAATCTATCCTCCGTCTCCCCCAGCTCTTCCCTAGCATTTATTCTCGAGCTAATAGCAGTCCTGGCTTGACATTGTCTCCAGAAGCGCTCACGGGTAGTCTAAATGTGTCCAGCGATGAATTATCTCATTCCGATCCTCTCTGGAGAGTAATGAAACGTCTCGAATCTGGTGTATATCGAATTGCCTGACCACCTGGGAGTAAAATACAGTCTACCGTTACGAGAACACATCCTCCTGTCCTAACGCGGTCTTCCATAGCACGGTCTAGACATTACTTCATATTTCAGCCGTCGACTGCTGTCTTATTTGTTTTCGATCATATTTTTCTCATTGTGTTTCCAATCATGTTTTCCATCTTTTGGCCTGGCTTCGTCCGTTCTCAATCTCCCGCTACCAAACCATGAAAAGGGCTAAAGTAGCAGAATGTAGTCCAGAGAACGGAATGCGTTGTGTCGTAGTTTGCTGCTTGACTGCGATATTTGCACCTTTCGGCACAACACATCCGACGTCAGCAAACGTTTTTTGAGTACCGGGTTAGTATTCCTTCTTCAATCCCTTCTCCTTAGCCAGTCTGCCCTACTGCAGCCTGTTATTCAGTATCACCGCTTTGAGGTGTAGAAGGGTCTTGACACCTCTGGATCGCTGGCCCTGACGCTAGCATTCAGCCATGGGTCGCTGACCTCTGCAGCTCATTCGCTGCCCGGCATCTTGATCCCACTGCCTCTTGATGTTTTCTATATTTTCCCCACTACAGATTTTCTGTTTTCAGTAGTTTCTCCGCTACAGATTTTCTGTTTTCTGTATTTTCCTCACTACAGTGTTAGTCTTCTGTATTTTCCCGCTACAGTTTATTTGTCTTTATTTTCCCCACTCACTTTTTCGTGTTTTGTTTTCCTTTTGCAAATTCTGTTTGCTATACGTATGTTTTAGAGGAACATTCCACATATAATCTGCATTTTGTTGTTATTTAGTGCCCACAATGAGTAAGTTTACTCTTGTGTGCGGCCTGAAAAGGACGAGTAGCGTGTTGTAGTAGTTTCCCTCACATCCCGAGCATGTTGATTAAGGTGGACTGTTGTCCTTCAGGCGGCTGTGCTATCCTTGGCTTCATCTGCGTATCGCTCACTCCGGGGATCGTCGATTCACATCTCTTCAACCAGGCCCCCTTCAAAACAGCATGTATCCAGGGAACTCTGTATGGAAAAGATAATCTCCATGGTAGTTGTTTATCACTGTTTTCATAGTTTCCATAACAATGACGTTCTCACTGTTTTCAGAGTTTCCATAAAGGCGTTCTCACTGTAACGATGTTGTTCTCACTGTTTTCAGTTTCCATAAAGGCGTTCTCACTGTAACAAAGACGTTATCACTGTAACAAAGACGTTCTCAGACGATAAAAGCGGCAAGTGTGTAGGACCCATTGTGGTGTAAACGGTGGCACGGGATAATTGTGGTGGCAGATATTCTCTGGTCAATGTGTTCCAAGGTGTTACACCATCTTGTTATTAGAAGAACAGCAGGACCACATCACTGTGACAGTAGCCAAGGGAAGCGTGGAATGGAGATGTGCTGAGGGAGGGGGAGAGAGGTGTTGGAAGAGGTGGTTGTTTTCGAAGAGGTGGTTGTTTTCGAAGAGGAGCTGGAAGGGGTGGGGGAGAGAAGCTCGAGTAAAGAACCTCGAATGTTCTGGAAGAGATAGTATATACATGCCGCTTGAGTGAGCCCACGCAATCGTAGGGCTTTACTGTAAACGTACGTGACCATATGATGTGATACAGAAACAGAATAGGTGGACTGGAAATAGTTTTCTGTTTATAAAAGAAACCTACGAGCTCCACATGAGGAATCATTAGAATTCAAAAAGAATTGTTTTTATAGCTATTTCTGTTTTGTCTTTGTCTGCAACGTTCTCTTTTACAGCTCACCAACTAGCGACACAGTGCACTTTGTTCTAATGTCTACATCCTGCCAGTCGCAAAGCTCTGTTCAGGTTTTGGTAGGAGGAGATTTAGAACGAACGCAGAATAACTCACCAAACATGCAAAACAATCGGCTAATATACATGTCGCGATTAAACACCTGGCCACATACGTAAGGGAGCCGCGTAGCGCAGTGGTTATCGCTCAGGCTTCGCATCTGGGTGGTCCTGGGTTCATTCCCCAGTTGGGGCGGAAATGATTTTTCAGACCGCAACGGCACTTTGGTCGACCCAGCCTTAACTGGGTACCGGTACAGTCCGGGAAGTAACAGCGGCGAGGCTGACTACCGCCCTCATATAGCCGAGCCTTTGAAATTTGAGATCGCTAAACACCTGCTACCCCTACGGCAGTAATGCTATGGGTTACGATGCCATTATGAAATAAAATGCAGAATAGCCCAGGAAAAGTCTGGTCTTCTAGACCATTATGGGAATCTTTTGCAACAAAACCTTGTCACAGAAACTTAGAAACGAGTCCTTAGATGCTACGTGGAACCAGTACTGACACGCATTAGTGAATCATGGACAATCAGTAAGCAACCGCATAGATGTTTGGAAGCAACAAATACAGGATTTTATAGAATAATGCTGCGGATCCCATGGACTGCAAAGAAGGCTAATGATACAGTACTCGAGGAGGCACAACGACAAAGACAACTTATTGCAAGGGTAAGAAAAAGCGGCCGCAACCCTTTTTCGGGCATGCTATGAGAAGAGGCGGCTTAGAGCACGTTGTGACAACGGGAAATAGGGAAATTAGGAAAGAGAGAGAGAGAGAGAAAAGGAAGGTCGAGAGAGATGTCCAACAGCCTGAAAGAATGGCACTGGCGACAATCAACAACCGAGTTAGTAAACGACGCACGTGATAGAAGAGGGTGAACGTACATGTTCTCCAACGCCAACCGGCAGGGCACCTGATGATGGTGAATATATAAATATATATCTATTCACACACACATCCTTATCTATTCACACACACATCTTATCTGTTTATTTCATCTCTTTCTTTCTGTGTCTGTCTCTATCTCGCTCTTGTCTCTATCTCGCTCTAACTCTCTATCTCTCTCTCTATATATCTCTCTATCGCTATCGCTTACATATTTTCAACTGTCTTTGAAACTATCTGAATAGACTCTGTCCTCGTCCTTTCACTGTCTATGAATCCTTCTCGTTTCCCTGATGAAATGATTCTATGCTATTCCAGACGACCTTCTCCAGTCATCTATTGTCTGACAACTTCTATGGAAAACATTATCCGAAATGAAAGTTGGTCGCATGGGCATTGCCAGACATTTGTTTGTCTTTTAATATTGTGCCATTCAGTCCTTCAAATATTGTGCCATTCAGTCCTTCAGAGACATCATTTTAAGAGCTTGACCCATTGTTACAGCTGAAGATTGGAGAGGGAACGTTTGAATAGAGTCGTAGAATATAGTCATGTGATCATTATACAAGAAGTCAAGTAGGCGTAGGTTTATTCTGTGTTAACATATGCTATATTAAGGTTATATTTGTATCCTTACCACTCAAAGTATTATTACAACCGGTGCTGCGAGTCGAGCCGTAAACAACACATTCCGTTCTCTGGACAATATCCTGCTAATTGCAAAGACCTTTTCAGGGCTAGTTACAACGGGCTTGTCATGTCTTTACCCTGACCATGAAGGAGTAGGAGGAGAAAGTTTGGCACAGTGCTTAGTCCTTCTCAATGCAGCGACCACCTGAATTCATACATGTCTGCCATCTCTACGTAACCTTGAAAAGACTTTCAGAATAAAATAACCTATTTTTCGAACTGAACCAGTTATCACAAGCCAGTGTGTGACATCTTCGTCGCTCTCAAAATTATTTCCTTGCAGCTATTTTTTTTTCACGTTTTTGGGGGGAAAATGTTTGGAGCCAAATCTGGAGAATATGTTGTTTGTGGAAGAATTTCAATATTCAAATCGTTGGCTGTTTCCAGCACAGACCTTGCTTCATGGAAGGGAACTTTGTCTTGAAGGAAAGGCAGAATTTGAGTGCGCGCTATCTTTGTCTCGCCTTTCGTCATCTATGTCTTGCCTTTCCTTTTCTCTGTCTTGCCTTTCGTCATATATCTTTATGTATCGCCTTTCGTCATCTAGCTCTATCTCGCATTTCGTCATCTAGCTCTATCTCGCATTTCGTCATCTAGCTCTATCTCGCATTTCGTCATCTATCTCGCATTTCGTCATCTAGCTCTGTCTCGCCTTTCATCATCTAGCTCTGTCTCGCCTTTCGTCAACAAGCTCTGTCTCGCCTTTCGTCATCTAGCTCTGTCTCGCCTTTCGTCACCTAGCTCTGTCTCGCCTTTCGTCACCTAGCTCTGTCTCGCCTATCGTCATCTAGCTCTGTCTCGCCTTTCGTCACCTAGCTCTGTATCGCCTTTCGTCACCTAGCTCTGTCTCGCCTTTCGTCACCTAGCTCTGTCTCGCCTTTCGTCACCTAGCTCTGTCTCGCCTTTCGTCACCTAGCTCTGTCTCGCCTTTCGTCACCTAGCTCTGTCTCGCCTTTCGTCACCTAGCTCTGTCTCGCCTTTCGTCACCTAGCTCTGTCTCGCCTATCGTCATCTAGCTCTGTCTCGCCTTTCGTCACCTAGCTCTGTCTCGCCTTTCGTCACCTAGCTCTGTCTCGCCTTTCGTCACCTAGCTCTATCTCGCATTTCGTCATCTAGCTCTATCTCGCCTTTCGTCACCTAGCTCTGTCTCGCCTTTCGTCACCTAGCTCTGTCTCGCCTTTCGTCACCTAGCTCTGTCTCGCCTATCGTCATCTAGCTCTGTCTCGCCTTTCGTCACCTAGCTCTGTCTCGCCTTTCGTCACCTAGCTCTGTCTCGCCTTTCGTCACCTAGCTCTATCTCGCATTTCGTCATCTAGCTCTATCTCGCATTTCGTCATCTAGCTCTATCTCGCATTTCGTCATCTATCTCGCATTTCGTCATCTAGCTCTGTCTCGCCTTTCGTCATCTAGCTCTGTCTCGCCTTTCGTCACCTAGCTCTGTCTCGCCTTTCGTCACCTAGCTCTGTCTCGCCTATCGTCATCTAGCTCTGTCTCGCCTTTCGTCACCTAGCTCTGTCTCGCCTTTCGTCACCTAGCTCTGTCTCGCCTTTCGTCATCTAGCTCTGTCTCGCCTTTCGTCATCTAGCTCTGTCTCGCCTTTCGTCACCTAGCTCTGTCTCACCTTTCGTCATCTGTCTCGCCTTTCCTTTTCTCGGTCTTGCTTTTCGTCATATATCTTTGTCTCACCTTTCGTCATCTATCTCTGTGTCTCGCATTTCGTCATCTATCTCGCATTTCGTCATCTAGCTCTATCTCGCATTTCGTCATCTAGCTCTATCTCGCATTTCGTCACATTGTTCTGTCTCGCCTTTCGTCATCTATGTATTGCCATCCGTCATCTATGTCTGTCTCGCATTTCGTCTGTCTCTCTAGCTTGTCTGTGCTTATATCTCTTTTCCTTAAATGCTTCTCATTTCTTTCTAATATATTGCACTCTGTCTTTGCTTCTCTCTCGGACTTTCCCTGTCACTCTTTCTTTGTTTCTATCTGTGTTATCTCTCTCTCTCCCTCTCTCTGTTTTCTCTCTCTTTCTCTGTTTCTCTATCTCTGTTTCTCTATCTCTGTGTCCGTTTTTCTCTGTTTATTTCGTTCTGCGTGTTTCCCTCTATGTGACTCTCCTAATCTCTGCCACCCTGTTTTTCTATTTCCCGCTTTCTCTAAATCTCTGCCTGTTTCCTTTCTATATGTTTCTATCTGTTTCTATGTGTTTCTCTCTCTGCCTATTACTTCATGTCCCCTCTATTCCCACCACCATCCGAGACGAGCAGAATTAAAATGCACATTTATCTGATCACTGTGACCTGACCTAACCAAAATACAATCGATACAGTTTGAGTGTCCTAGCACGTGTCCCCTATTAGCCTAGCACCGACCTTATCCCTAAGAGATGTCCACAAATGGCCGATGAATGTCATGTCTGACCAATGAGCCAAGTGTTGAGTCTGGCCAAGACATGTGTAATACGTCGGTTATCACGTAGTGATTGGTGACAATCTATGACTCTTCTCTTCTCTTCAAATGCTAAACATAGCTTGGCCCGGCTGAGTCTGGACATATTGATGTGTGCTTAACTGTCTGGGCCCGGCACTCGGGAGGTTGATAATGAAGAGTTCACACTCTGACCAGTTGTATTTCCGTCTGTCGCGTCTTTTCCATCTGTCTATCTCGATCTTGATCTTGATGACCCGCTCCTCGGCGTAGCTGCGGGTCCCAACTTCGTCTCCAGCTGAATCCGTCTTGGGCCGCGGAAGTCCAGTGCGTGTTAAGCTCTTCTCTAGATACGTCTCGGATGTTGTTTTCTGCAACAAAGCCTGACCAACGCATTGGTCGTCTTTCCCTTGGTGTCTTTTATACCTCGTGGGGAGGGGGGGGGCACCAGATGGCTGTCGCCGTTCTCCATCTACCATCGTCTGGTCGCAACATGTGGTATGCCGTCCATGTTTGGCCTGCCGTCCATGTTTGGCCTGCCGTCCATGTATGGCCGGCCTACCGTCCATGTTTGGCCGGCCTACCGTCCATGTTTGGCCGGCCTACCGTCCATGTTTGGCCGGCCTACCGTCCATGTTTGGCCTACCGTCCATGTTTGGCCTACCGTCCATATTTGGCCTGCCGTCCATTTTTGACCTGCCGTCCATGTTTGTCTTGCCGTCCATGTTTATCTTGCCGTCCATGTTTATCTTGCCGTCCATGTTTATCTTGCCGTCCATGTTTATCCTGCCGTCCATGTTTGTCCTGCCGTCCATGTTTGTCTTGCCGTCCTTTTTGTCTTGCCGTCCATGTTTGTCTTGTCGTCCATGTTTGTCTTGTCGTCCATGTTTGTCTTGCCGTCCATGTTTGGCCTGCCGTCCATGTTTGGCTTGCCGTCCATGTTTGGCCTGCCGTCCATGTTTGGCCTGCCGTCCATGTTTGGCCTGCCGTCCATGTTTGGCCTGCCGTCCATGTTTGGCCTGCCGTCCATGTTTGTCTTGCCGTCCATGTTTGTCTTGCCGTCCATGTTTGTCTTGCCGTCCATGTTTGTCTTGCCGTCCATGTTTGTCTTGCCGTCCATGTTTGTCTTTCCGTCCATGTCTGGCCTGCCGTCCATGTCTGGCCTGCCGTCCATGTCTAGCCTGCCGTCCATGTCTGGCCTGCCGTCCATGTCTGGCCTGCCGTCCATGTCTGGCCTGCCGTCGATGTCTGGTCTGATGTCCATGTCGGGTCTGCCGTCGATGTCGGTCGGGTCTGCCGTCGATGTCGGTCGGGTCTGCCGTCGATGTCGGTCGGGTCTGCCGTCGATGTCTGGCCTGCCGTCGATGTCTTGCTTGCGATGCATAGATTACCGCATCATTCACCTAGGATAAAAGTCGTTTATCGGAATTGTGGAAAAATTGTTTACGTTTGTTCTTGAGAGTGATTCCGACCAAGCGTTTTTCTATCAAAAGCCGCATGGGTCACTCAATTTATCTTCCGTTTGGCTATCTCTATATGCATGTATGTTAAACTTTACTCTAGATGTCTGTGTGGGGATAGGAAACTAACATTCGGTCAGAGAAAGCATACTTGTCAGACTATGAAAGAGCAGTGCATTAACTGACAGCAGACAGCGACTAATACCTGGTCGCTTTATCAGAGTCAGCGACTATAGTTCTCCAGAACCCTATTGCGTCTCGTCGTGCGTGGTCCTAGAATCGGGCGGAATTAGTCACAATTGAAACCTGGCAAGGGATTGGGATTTCAGATTTCCGTGGGAAGGTGAACACGGCACTAGCAACATTAAATGTGACTCGCTGATATCGTGAAAGGCGCATATATCGCAGCCTCGCTCTACGACACAACGTCCTGTTTAGGACGAACGGCGAAATAGATCAGTCATGGTCAGGTGAGACATACTGGCGAGTCTGTTAGTCAGGTGTGACATACTGTTCATGTTCTTAGTCAGGTGTGACATACTGTTCATGTTCTTAGTCAGTTGTGACATACTGGCGAGTCTGTTAGTCAGGTGTGACATACTGGCGAGTTTGTTAGTTGGGTGAGACATACTGGCGAGTCTGTTACTCAGGCGTGACATACTGGCGAATCTGTTAGTCAGGTGTGACATACTGACGAGTCTGTTAGTCAGGTGAGACATACTGGCGAGTCTGTTAGTCAGGTGAGACATACTGGCGAGTCTGTTAGTCAGGTGAGACATACTGGCGAGTCTTTTAATCAGGGGAAATATACTGTTCAGGCTCTGTTAGTCAGGGGAAATATACTGTTCAGGCTCTGTTAGTCAGGTGAGACATACTGTTCAGGCTCTGTTAGTCAGGTGAGACATACTGTTCAGGCTCTGTTAGTCAGGTGAGACATACTGTTCAGGCTCTGTTAGTCAGGGCAAACATACTGTTCAGGCTCTGTTAGTCAGGGGAAATATACTGATCAGACTCTTAGTCAGGGGAAATATACTGATCAGGCTCTGTTAGTCAGGGGAAATATACTGATCATACTCTGTTAGTCAGGGGAAATATACTGACCAGGCTCTATTAGTCAGGGGAAATATACTGATCAGACTCTGTTAGTCAGGGGAAATATACTGATCAGGCTCTGTTAGTCAGGGGAAATATACTGATCAGGCTCTGTTAGTCAGGGGAGACACACTGATCAGGCTCTGTTAGTCAGGGGAGACACACTGATCAGGCTCTGTTAGTCAGGGGAGACATACTGATCAGGCTCTGTTAGTCAGGAGAGACATACTGATCAGGCTCTGTTTGTCAGGGGAAATATACTGATCAGGCTCTGTTTGACAGGGGAAATATACTGATCAGGCTCTGTTTGACAGGTTGTTGTTGTGTTTAATGCCCACAATGAGTAAGGTTACTCTTATATGCGCCCAGAAATGAGCATTAAGTGGCGTGTTGTACTAGCTCTCCTAACATCCCAAACATGCTGATGAAGGTGGACCGCGGTTCCTCCGGGCAATTGTACTATGCTTGGCGCTCATTACTAAGGGGAGCACATCATTCCACAACTCGTCAGTCAGGCTGCCTTTAAAACAGCCTTTTTCCAGCGAAGGTTACATGGGAGAGAGATTGTGGTCTAGGTCAGTATGTTGTGCCTCAATGGATTAGCGTCTGTTTCCCATATTAGCCAGGTGAAACATAATGATCAGACTTTTAGTCAGAGTCAGGTGAAACAAACTGATCATACTATGTTAGTGTGAGGTGAAACATACTGATGACTATGAGTCATGAGCAGGGGAAACATACTAACCATACTATGTTAGTGGCTGAGCAGCGCATGAGCTGCAGTGGTCAGCGACCCATAGCTGACTGCTAGCGTCAGGGCCAGCAAACCGGAACTGCCAAGACTCTTCTACACCTCCACGCGGTGATCCTGGATAACAGGCTGCACCAGGGCAGACTGGCTAAGGAGAAGGGATCGAAGAAGGTAGGCTAACCCGGTACTCAAAAATGCTTCCTGTAGTCGGATGTGTTGGACCAATAATGTGCAAATATCGCAGTCAAGCTGTAAACTACGACACAACGTATTCCGTTCTCTGGACTACATTCTGCTACTTAAGCTCTTTCATGGTTTGGTAGCGGGAGATTAAGAACGAACGAAACCAAGCCAAGCCATACTATGTTAGTCACTGTCAGATGAAACATACTGGTCAGACTGTCTTTTACTTTCTCTCTTTATTGTTCCAATGATCTCTGTTCTTCCCTCTCTTCCCCCCCCCTCCCCAACCCCACGTTCTGTCTATCCCACTCCACCTTTGTCTCTTTGTGTGTGACAACTAAGTCTTTTCTTGCCATCTCATTTCCTGTCTAACTTTACCTATCACTTTTATCATTTCGTCCCAGCTCTGTGTCACTCCTTCCCTCTAAACCTTTTTCATCGTATTTCGTTCTCTATGTACCTCTGTCCATCTGCGACTCATTCTTCCTCCTCTTTCTACCAGCTCATGGTCTCTTCCCTTTGCATCTATCCTTCAACTCTTTCCTTCGCTCGCTTGTTTCTTTCCTTGTTTTTAACTTTTTCTGAATATTTCTTTTTACAGGTCCCCTTCTCTCTCTCTCATTTTTCCTGGTTCTCTCTCCCTTTTCTCTTTCTATCTCCCCTCTCTCTCTATTTTGTCTATCGTCGTCGCTCCCCTCTTTCTCTCCTTTTTCTCTCCCAGTCCTTTCTCTTTTTTTCTTTTCTTTTTCTTCTTTTCTTTTCTTTCTTTTCTTTCTTTTTCTTCTTTTCTTTTCTTTCTTTTTCTTCTTTTCTTTTCTTTTCTTATCTTTCGACCCTCTCTTTCTCACTTCTGTCACTGCACTTAGAGAGCAGAGAGAGAGAGGAAAGATGACTCGAGTCTCTCCATCTCCTATCTGCTCATTCTCTCACCGTTCTCAATTTTGCTCTTACTCTCTCCTATTAATCTCATCTTTCTTTTCTCTCTTCCTTCTACTTCCTTTTTCTCCCTGTTTTTTTATCTTTCTCCTTTTTCTCACATTTCACATCTTTCCGCTCTCTCTTGTCACTCTTTTTCTCTCTTCGTTCTGTTTCTTTCTGTCTCTCCTATGTCCCTCCTGTCTGTCACTCTATTCGTGGCATCTCACCTCTTCTCCCCGCCTCACACTATAACGAAACCACACATAGAAGTCACCCGTCTCTCGCTACTAGGACTTGACCCTGACATAGTCCCAAGTTAGAATCGATACAATTCAGGTCGCCCAGCCCGTTCTCTCCTATTGGTCGATCTGTCCACAAATGAATGCTGAATAACAGTCTAAATCCCCTGCATTCAATCTGACCCAACTCTGAGGGATCTGTCGACTTTCGCTTGTTGACAAATGGCGATCCACGGCCACTGGTATCTCCTAATACGCCAATTATAACTCGGCCGCAGTAAGCCCGACCTCATGTTGTACTGCCCATATTTTCGGCATTATCGGGATGAGTTTCTGGATTGTATTTTCCACCCCAGACAGATGCCGGAAATAAGCTGCCCTAACATTAAGTCTGTGCCATGGTACAGAAGCCAGTTAGGGATCGTTGTGCCCATTCCTCGCCACCAATTATCGACTGGTTAGGCCGAGTTCTTCTGGAGACTAGAAAAAGTTAAAGGAAGTGCCATAGCAGACACTGCCGTCCGGGATGAAGTGTTAGAGCCTTATTTGTACAAAGCCTCAACAGTCGGTTCACTTCCCATCTGCATTTTTCTTCCTGGCTGCATGTTCCTCTCTTGCCACTTTTTTCCCTTCCTTGCTGTTTTTTCTCTTCTTTGCTGCTTTTTTACTCCCTTGTTGCCTATTTCCTTCCTTACTGCATATTCCCTTCCCTACTTTTTTTTTCTTTGCTGTCTTTTCCCCTCCTCGCTACCTTTTCCCCTCCTCGCTACCTTTTTTCTTCCTTTGCAATCGTATTTTATCCCGGGCTACCTTTTTCTTCCTTGCCACTTTTTTCCGCCCTTGCTATTTGCTACCTTTTTTTTCCATGCTGGCTATTTTTTTAATTTGCTGTCGTTTTTATTTCTTTGTTGCCTTTTTCCCTCCCTTGCTGCCTTTTTTGCCTCCCTTGCTGCCTTTTTTGCCTCCCTTGCTGCCTTTTTCTTTCCCTTGCTGCCTTTTTTCCCTCCATTGCTGCCTTTTTTCTCTCCCTTGCTGCTTTTTTTCCTCCCTTGATGCCTTTTTTCCTCCCTTGCTGCCTTTTTTCCTCCCTTGCTGCCTTTTTTCCTCCCTTGCTGCCTTTTTTCCTCCCTTGCTGCCTTTTCCCCTCCCTTGCTGCCTTTGTTCCTCCCTTGCTGCCTTTGTTCCTCCCTTGCTGCCTTTGTTCCTCCCTTGCTGCCTTTGTTCCTCCCTTGCTGCCTTTGTTCTTCCCTTGCTGCGTTTTTTCCCTCATTTGCTACCTTTTTCCCTCATTTGCTACCTTTTTCCCTCCCTTGCTGCCTTTTTCCCCTCACTTGCTGCCTTTTTTTCCTCCAATGCTGCCTTTTTCCCTCCCTTGCTGCCTTTGTTCCTCCCTTGCTGCCTTTTTCCCTCCCTTGCTGCCTTTTATCCCTCCCTTGCTGCCTTTTTTCCCTCCCTTGCTGCCTTTTTTCCCTCACTTGCTGCCTTTTTTCCCTCACTTGCTGCCTTTTTTCCCTCACTTGCTGCCTTTTTCCCTCACTTGCTGCCTTTTTCCCTCACTTGCTGCCTTTTTCCCTCACTTGCTGCTTTTTTCCCTCCCTTGCTGCCTTTTTCCCTCCTTTGCTGCCTTTTTTCCTTCCCTTGCTGCCTTTGTTCCCTCCCTTGCTGCCTTTGTCCCTCCCTTGCTGCCTTTTTTCCCTCCCTGTCTATTATTTTTCACTCCCTTGCTGCCTTTGTCCCTCCCTTGCTGTCTTTTTCCCCTCCCTTGCTGCCTTTGTCCCTCCCTTGCTGTCTTTTTTCCCTCCCTTGCTGCCTTTGTTCCCTCCCTTGCTGCCTTTGGAGAAAATACAATCCCTTGCTGCATTTGTCCCTCCCTTGCTGTCTTTTTTCCCTCCCATGCTGTCTTTTTTCCCTCCCTTGCTGTCTTTTTTCCTTCCCCTGCTGCACTTTGTCCCTCCCTTGCTGTCTTTTTTCCCTCCCTTGCTGCCTTTGTTCCCTCCCTTGCTGCCTTTGTTCCCTCCCTTGCTGCCTTTGTTCCCTCCCTTGCTGCCTTTGTTCCCTCCCTTGCTGCCTTTGTTCCCTCCCTTGCTGCCTTTGTTCCCTCCCTTGCTGCCTTTGTTCCCTCCCTTGCTGCCTTTGTTCCCTCCCTTGCTGCCTTTGTTCCCTCCCTTGCTGCCTTTGTTCCCTCCCTTGCTGCCTTTGTTCCCTCCCTTGCTGCCTTTGTTCCCTCCCTTGCTGCCTTTGTCCCCTCCCTTGCTGTCTTTTTTCCTTCCCTTGCTCTTTTTTCCCTCCCTTGCTGCCTTTATCCCTCCCTTGCTGTCTTTTTTTTTAAAATTTTTCCCTTCTGGTTTTTTCTTCCTTGGTACATTTTTCATTTCTAGCTGCCTTTTTCTTTCTTTCTTGCTGCTTTTTTTTTTGCTGTCTTATTTTCCTTGCCAATGTTTTTCCCTGCTGTCTTTTCTCTTAATTTGTTTGATTTGTCCTTCCTTGTTGCCTTTTTTCCTTCCTAGCTATCGTTGCTGTATTGCCTAACTCATACTTTAAGATCCCATTTACTGCTGGTTCGACGGGTGGAGAGGTAGTACCAGGCACAAACCACATTCCCGGGTTATTTCTGTCCGTCCGTGAATTCGAACCCTGCCATGCTGTAATCCCGGTCTAGGAAGCCAGCTCACTTTCCACCAAACTTAAACGCTCTACTACAGTCAGTGTGGATTAGCCACCTAAACAGCAGGTGTTACAATTGGCTTAGCTTTCCTAACTCTTGCATTTTAAGTGTCGAAATAACTGTTTCGACTGCCGATATTGTCACCATCTAGTCGGCTAAGCTGGGAAGCAACAGCCTTAAGCACCTCATAAACACATGGCGTAGTACGATAGTTTGTGACACTTCTTTGGTGTAATAGCTCTCTTTGGTGTCCTAGTTTTCTTTGGTGTCCTAGTTTTCTTTGGTGTCCTAGTTTTCTTTGGTGTCCTAGTTTTCTTTGGTCGTATGTTTCTCTTTGGTCGTATGTTTCTCTTTGGTGGTATAGTTCTCTTTGGTGGTATATTTCTCTTTGGTGGTATATTTCTCTTTTGTGGTATATTTCTCTTTGGTGGTATAGTTCTCTTTGGTGGTATAGTTCTCTTTGCTAGTATAGTTCACTTTGGTGGTGTTGTCGTTGGTGTTTAGTTGTCTTTGTGTTTGCTGGTATAGTTATATTTGATGGTATATTTGTCTTTTGTTTTTGGTGGAATAGTTATTTTTAGTGGTATATGTGTGATGTTCAGTTGTCTTTTCTGGTATAGATGTCTTTGTGTTTGCTGGTATAATTGTCTTTGGTGGTAAAGTTGTATTTATGGTTGCTGGTATTGTTTTATTTGATATGGTATATTTCTCTTTGTTGGTATAGTTGTCTCTGATGGTATACATGTCTTTGTTTTTGATGGTACAGTTGTCTTTTGTGGTATAGTTTTTTCTGTCTTTGCTGGTATAGTTTTCTTTGTCTTTGCTGGTATAGTTTTCTTTGTCTTTTATGGTATAGTTGTCTTTCCTGGTATAGTTTTCTTTGTCTTTGCTGGTATAGTTGTCTATAGTTGTCTTTAGTTAAAGTCTATGGTTATCATCCGTCTATATGTAGTAAATGTATAGTTATGTTTGTATAGTACTCTTTGGGATAATATGGCAACTTAGAGGCAGTAAATGTTAAACAAATGTTTTTCGAGGGCGGATATACACTTGTTTTATGATCCTTGTCACAAACATTCACATATCTCTTCAGTGAAATGGACCATATTTGGATCACACCAGGTCTCTTCAGTGGAATGGATCATATTTGGGTCACACTAGATCTCTTCACTGGAATGGACCATATTTTGGTCACACTAGATCTCTTCAGTGGAATGGACCATATTTGGGTCATACTAGATCTGTTTCTGAACTGTTTCATGATGTGACATTGAAATCAAACCTAGACTCAAATAGCTACACACAAACTAAAACACGTGAACAATTTGAGACAGAAGGCACGTGTAGATAAGCAACGATATATCTGATCAGGACATGTATTTTCCCAGTGGCCACGTACGGTTGTGAGATGTGAACATTCAACAAGAAAATAAATTGCTAATAACAGCAGCTTTTGAATTGAAGTGTTACAGAAATTTGCTTAAAATATCATGGACAGAAAAAGACCGAAATTTTGCAATCGTTGCATATTAAAGAGAATTTCTCCTAGATATCGCAAGAAAAGCTGAGATTTTTGCGTCTTGCTAGGAGACATAATGGTCTAGAGATGGAGGGATTGGGTCCTGGGAGGAGGAGAAAAAGTTGTCACAGACGAAGATGTGATCAGGACATTACGGACAGTCTGCGGATGTCTTTGTATGACGAGAAAAGACTCGCCTTAAACGAAATGCATACAGAGCTGTCGTGATGGGGGATGCGTTCTGGAAATCATTTCACATGATATGATTAGAATGTCACATATATGATAGAATGTCACACGATGAGATGAAAGAATATGTTACAAATATGATAGAATGTCACACGATGCGATGATTAGAATGTCACATATATGATAGAATGTGACATGATGAGATGAAAGAATATGTTACATAAGGAGATTGTTGTTGTTTCGAATGCCCACAAATAGTTTTACTCTTGTGTGCGTCATGAAAAGGACAAGTGGTTAGTTGCACTCACTTTCTCACATCTCGAGCGTGCTGATGAAGGTGGACCGGTGTCCTCCAGGTGGTTGTGCTATGCTTGGATTGATCTGCGTGTCGGTTACTACTACGGGGATCACGTCCATACACACCTCATTAACCAGACTGCCACGAAACAGCCTGTTCCCAAGAACACCACCATGGAAATTAGGTGGTGTCTTGATCAGTATGTTTGACCTGACCCTAAATAATATTGTCTGATCAGTATGTTTGACCTGACCCTAAGTAATATTGTCTGATCAGTATGTCTGACCTGACCCTAAGTAATATTGTCTGATCAGTATGTTTGACCTGACCCTAACTAGTATTGTCTGATCAGTATGTTTGACCTGACCCTAAGTAATATTGTCTGATCAGTATGTCTGACCTGACCCTAAGTAATATTGTCTGATCAGTATGTTTGACCTGACCCTAACTAGTATTGTCTGATCAGTATGTTTGACCTGACCCTAAGTAATATTGTCTGATCGGTATGTTTCACCTGACTAACATTTTATTATCAGTATGTTTCGCCTGACCTTGACTAACATTGTATGAACAGCAGGTTTCGCCTGACCAGAAGTTAGTCTGCTCTCCCCTTCCTTCAGTGTGTCATTATACGATCT
>JAVGWX010000018.1:41853124-42073124 GCA_036924085.1 Ariolimax columbianus
CTCTCTCCACTATTCATCCTTGCCCTCTCTCCACTATTCATCCTTGCCCTCTCTCCACTATTCATCCTTGCCCTCTCTCCACTATTCATCCTTGCCCTCTCTCCACTATTCATCCTTGCCCTCTCTCCACTATTCATCCTTGCCCTCTCTCCACTATTCATCCTTGCCCTCTCTCCACTATTCATCCTTGCCCTCTCTCCACTATTCATCCTTGCCCTCTCTCCACTATTCATCCTTGCCCTCTCTCCACTATTCATCCTTGCCCTCTCTCCACTATTCATCCTTGCCCTCTCTCCACTATTCATCCTTGCCCTCTCTCCACTATTCATCCTTGCCCTCTCTCCACTATTCATCCTTGCCCTCTCTCCACTATTCATCCTTGCCCTCTCTCCACTATTCATCCTTGCCCTCTCTCCACTATTCATCCTTGCCCTCTCTCCACTATTCATCCTTGCCCTCTCTCCACTATTCATCCTTGCCCTCTCTCCACTATTCATCCTTGCCCTCTCTCCACTATTCATCCTTGCCCTCTCTCCACTATTCATCCTTGCCCTCTCTCCACTATTCATCCTTGCCCTCTCTCCACTATTCATCCTTGCCCTCTCTCCACTATTCATCCTTGCCCTCTCTCCACTATTCATCCTTGCCCTCTCTCCACTATTCATCCTTGCCCTCTCTCCACTATTCATCCTTGCCCTCTCTCCACTATTCATCCTTGCCCTCTCTCCACTATTCATCCTTGCCCTCTCTCCACTATTCATCCTTGCCCTCTCTCCACTATTCATCCTTGCCCTCTCTCCACTATTCATCCTTGCCCTCTCTCCACTATTCATCCTTGCCCTCTCTCCACTATTCATCCTTGCCCTCTCTCCACTATTCATCCTTGCCCTCTCTCCACTATCCATCCTTGCCCTCTCTCCACTATTCATCCTTGCCCTCTCTCCACTATTCATCCTTGCCCTCTCTCCACTATTCATCCTTGCCCTCTCTCCACTATTCATCCTTGCCCTCTCTCCACTATTCATCCTTGCCCTCTCTCCACTATTCATCCTTGCCCTCTCTCCACTATTCATCCTTGCCCTCTCTCCACTATTCATCCTTGCCCTCTCTCCACTATTCATCCTTTCCCTCTCTCCACTATCCATCCTTGCCCTCTCTCCACTATTCATCCTTTCCCTCTCTCCACTATTCATCCTTGCCCTCTCTCCACTATTCATCCTTGCCCTCTCTCCACTATTCATCCTTGCCCTCTCTCCACTATCCATCCTTGCCCTCTCTCCACTATTCATCCTTTCCCTCTCTCCACTATTCATCCTTGCCCTCTCTCCACTATTCATCCTTTCCCTCTCTCCACTATCCATCCTTGCCCTCTCTCCACTATTCATCCTTTCCCTCTCTCCACTATTCATCCTTGCCCTCTCTCCACTATTCATCCTTGCCCTCTCTCCACTATTCATCCTTTCCCTCTCTCCACTATCCATCCTTGCCCTCTCTCCACTATTCATCCTTTCCCTCTCTCCACTATTCATCCTTGCCCTCTCTCCACTATCCATCCTTTCCCTCTCTCCACTATCCATCCTTGCCCTCTCTCCACTATTCATCCTTTCCCTCTCTCCACTATTCATCCTTGCCCTCTCTCCACTATTCATCCTTGCCCTCTCTCCACTATTCATCCTTTCCCTCTCTCCACTATCCATCCTTTCCCTCTCTCCACTATTCATCCTTTCCCTCTCTCCACTATTCATCCTTTCCCTCTCTCCACTATCCATCCTTGCCCTCTCTCCACTATCCATCCTTGCCCTCTCTCCACTATTCATCCTTTCCCTCTCTCCACTATTCATCCTTGCCCTCTCTTCACTATTCATCCTTGCCCTCTCTCCACTATTCATCCTTTCCCTCTCTCCACTATCCATCCTTTCCCTCTCTCCACTATTCATCCTTTCCCTCTCTCCACTATTCATCCTTTCCCTCTCTCCACTATCCATCCTTGCCCTCTCTCCACTATTCATCCTTGCCCTCTCTCCACTATCCATCCTTTCCCTCTCTCCACTATTCATCCTTTCCCTCTCTCCACTATTCATCCTTTCCCTCTCTCCACTATCCATCCTTGCCCTCTCTCCACTATCCATCCTTGCCCTCTCTCCACTATCCATCCTTGCCCTCTCTCCACTATTCATCCTTTCCCTCTCTCCACTATTCATCCTTTCCCTCTCTCCACTATTCATCCTTTCCCTCTCTCCACTATTCATCCTTTCCCTCTCTCCACTATTCATCCTTTCCCTCTCTCCACTATTCATCCTTTCCCTCTCTCCACTATTCATCCTTTCCCTCTCTCCACTATCCATCCTTGCCCTCTCTCCACTATCCATCCTTGCCCTCTCTCCACTATCCATCCTTGCCCTCTCTCCACTATTCATCCTTTCCCTCTCTCCACTATCCATCCTTTCCCTCTCTCCACTATCCATCCTTTCCCTCTCTCCACTATCCATCCTTGCCCTCTCTCCACTATCCATCCTTGCCCTCTCTCCACTATTCATCCTTTCCCTCTCTCCACTATTCATCCTTTCCCTCTCTCCACTATTCATCCTTTCCCTCTCTCCACTATTCATCCTTTCCCTCTCTCCACTATCCATCCTTGCCCTCTCTCCACTATCCATCCTTGCCCTCTCTCCACTATTCATCCTTGCCCTCTCTCCACTATTCATCCTTGCCCTCTCTCCACTATTCATCCTTGCCCTCTCTCCACTATTCATCCTTGCCCTCTCTCCACTATTCATCCTTGCCCTCTCTCCATTATTCATCCTTGCCCTCTCTCCACTATCCATCCTTGCCCTCTCTCCACTATCCATCCTTGCCCTCTCTCCACTATTCATCCTTGCCCTCTCTCCACTATTCATCCTTGCCCTCTCTCCACTATTCATCCTTGCCCTCTCTCCACTATTCATCCTTGCCCTCTCTCCACTATTCATCCTTGCCCTCTCTCCACTATTCATCCTTGCCCTCTCTCCACTATTCATCCTTGCCCTCTCTCCACTATTCATCCTTGCCCTCTCTCCACTATTCATCCTTGCCCTCTCTCCACTATTCATCCTTGCCCTCTCTCCACTATTCATCCTTGCCCTCTCTCCACTATTCATCCTTGCCCTCTCTCCACTATTCATCCTTGCCCTCTCTCCACTATTCATCCTTTCCCTCTCTCCACTATTCATCCTTGCCCTCTCTCCATTCATACATTTGCACTTGTTCTATACTTATGTCCGTAAATGTATATCGTATCTATAATCATGTCTGGGTCTGCCACTGTCAGTGTTGCCTTGTCGTACCCGCCCTACCTTGCTTTGCTCTGCCCTGTATTGTTTTTTATTGCCCTGTCATACCTTGCCTTGTCTTCTATTTGTTTTGTATTGCCATGCCTTACATTGCCTTGCCCTGTCTTGCCCCTCCCTTGTCTTGCCCCTCCCTTGTCTTGCCCCTCCCTTGTCTTGTCCCTCCCTTGTCTTGTCCCTCCCTTGTCGTGCCCCTTCCCTGTCATGCCCTGCCCTCCCTTGCCTTGACCCTCCCTTGTCTTGTGCTCCCTTGTCTTGCCCCTCCCTTGTCTTGCCCCTCCCTGGCCCTCCCTCGTCTTGCCCATTCCCTGTCGTGCCCCTTCCCTGTCATGCCCCTTCCCTGTCATGCCCCTTCCCTTGTCTTGCACCTGCCTTGTCTTGTGCCTCCCTTGTCTTGTGCCTCCCTTGTCTTGTGCCTCCCTTGTCTTGTGCCTCCCTTGTCTTGTGCCTCCCTTGTCTTGTGCCTCCCTTGTCTTGTGCCTCCCTTGTCTTGTGCCTCCCTTGTCTCGTGCCTCCCTTGTCTTTTGCCTCCTTTGTCTTGCCCCTCCCTGCCCCTGCCTTGTCTTGTGCCTCCTTTGTCTTGTGCCTCCCTTGTCTTGTGCCTCCCTTGTCTTGTGCCTCCCTTGTCTTGTGCCTCCCTTGTCTTGTGCCTCCCTTGTCTTGTGCCTCCCTTGTCTTGTGCCTCCCTTGTCTTGTGCCTCCCTTGTCTTGTGCCTCCCTTGTCTCGTGCCTCCCTTGTCTTTTGCCTCCTTTGTCTTGCCCCTCCCTGCCCCTGCCTTGTCTTGTGCCTCCTTTGTCTTGTGCCTCTCTTGTCTTGTGCCTCCCTTGTCTTGCCCTTTCCTGCCCCTGCCTTGTCTTGCGCCTCCCTTGTCTTGCGCCTCCCTTGTCTTGTGCCTCCCTTGTCTTGCCCCTCCCTTGTCTTGCCCCTCCCTTGTCTTGCCCCTTTTCTTGTCTTGGTCCTCTCCTCCCCTCCCTTTGCTCCTCCCCTTTCCTTGCCTCTCCCCTCCCCTTGCTCCTCCCCTCCCCTTGCTCCTCCCCTTTCCTTGCCCCTCCCCTTGTCCCTCCCCTCTCCTTGCCCCTCCCCTCCCTTTGCCCCTCCCCTCCCTTTGCCCCTCCCCTCCCTTTGCCCCTCCCCTCCCTTTGCCCCTCCCCTCCCTTTGCCCCTCCCCTTCCCTTGCCCCTCCCCTTTCCTTGCCCCTTCCACGTCTTGCCCCTTCCATGTCTTGCCCTTTCCCTGTCTTGCCCCTGTCTTGTCGTGCCTCTGTCTTCTCGTGCCTCTGTCTTGTCGTGCCTCTGTCTTGTCGTGCCTCTGTCTTGTCTTGTGCTCCCTTGTCTTGTGCTCCCTTGTCTTGTGCTCCCTTGTCTTGCCCCTCCATTGTCTTGCCCCTCCCTTGTCTTGTGCTCCCTTGTCTTGTGCTCCCTTGTCTTGCCCCTCCCTTGTCTTGTGCTCCCTTGTCTTGTGCTCCCTTGTCTTGTGCTCCCTTGTCTTGTGCTCCCTTGTCTTGCCCCTCCCTTGTCTTGCCCCTCCCTTGTCTTGCCCCTCCCTTGTCTTGCCCCTCCCTTGTCTTGCCCCTCCCTTGTCTTGTGCTCCCTTGTCTTGTGCTCCCTTGTCTTGTGCTCCCTTGTCTTGCCCCTCCATTGTCTTGCCCCTCCCTTGTCTTGCCCCTCCCTTGTCTTGCCCCTCCCTTGTCTTGCCCCTCGCCTGTCTTGCCCCTGCCCTGTCCTGCCCCTCCCTTGTCCTGCCCCTCCCTGCCCCTGCCTTGTCTTGCCCCTGCCCTGCCCCTGCCTTGTCTTGCCCCTGCCCTGCCGTGGCGTGGCCTGTCATGCCCTGGGCCCTATCTCTTGTCCGTCTTCCTGACTGCCAACTCAAGTCCTATACGTCTGTCCCGTTCCGTCTGCCTCTATATCTCCATACTGAATAGAACACATCACAACTGGTTAAATGTACGATCTCTTTCATGTCATGAAGCTAATATGAAGCTAATAACGATACGGATATAGTTTGGCTACAGCGCGGCTACATAATTGAGGGTTACGTACTCTTGAAATACATAGGGTCCCACGTCGATATACATCTAAAGACAGACAAAAGAGAGAGAGAGAGAGTTGGAGGTGCAGGGAGGGGGAGGTGCAGGGAGTTGGAGGTGCAGGGAGGGGGAGGTGCAGGGAGGGGGAGGATTGTGGACTGCTACTGATTTCATTGAAACGAAATTTGATTCTACATGAAACCTTTTTTACATGCGAACATCAGGAAAAAAGGGCTGGAGCTAGACCGAGGGAGAGATGGATTGATTGTGTAAACGAGACCTGTCGTTGTTGTTGTTTGGAACGCCCACAATGAGTAAGTTGACTCTTGTGTCCGCTCTGAAAAGGACGTTAAGCTTTCCTCACATCCCGAGCGTGCTGACGAAAATAAACCGGGGTCTTCCAGGCAGTTGTTCTATGATTGCCTTCATCTGCGTGTCGCTCACTACTATGGGGATCACTTTGATCCCTCGCTTCGTTAGCCAGGTTGCCATACAAATAGCCCGTTTCCGTGGAGTGCTACGAGGAAGACGAGGTGAGGGTCTTGATTATGTTTTTCCTGACCCTGGCAAACATGCCTGATCAGTATGTTGTGCCTGACCCTGACTAACATGTCTGACCAGTATGTTGTGCCTGACCCTGACTAACATGTCTGACCAGTATGTTGTGCCTGACCCTGACTAACATGTCTGACCAGTATGTTTTGCCTGACCCTGACTAACATGTCTGACCAGTATGTTGTGCCTGACCCTGACTAACATGTCTGACCAGTATGTTGTGCCTGACCCTGACTAACATGTCTGACCAGTATGTTGTGCCTGAACCTGGCAAACATGCCTGACCAGTATGTTGTGCCTGACCCTGACTAACATGTCTGACCAGTATGTTGTGCCTGAACCTGGCAAACATGCCTGACCAGTATGTTGTGCCTGACCCTGACTAACATGTTTGATCAGTATGTTGTGCCTGACCCTGACTAACATGTCTGACCAGTATGTTGTGCCTGAACTTGGCAAACCTTCCTGATCAGTATGTTGTGCCTGACCCTGACTAATATGTCTGATCAGTATGTTGTGCCTGACCCTGACTAACATGTCTGATCAGTATGTTGTGCCTGACCCTGACTAACATGTCTGACCAGTATGTTGTGCCTGACTCTGGCTAACATGTTGTGCTTGACCAGACGTTAGCCTTCCTTCCCGAGACCTGTCGTAAAACTGGAAAAACCAGACCACGAGAGAGGCGAAAGACACATACATACGACGACACAGTACTACAACTCGGTAGAAAGTGAGACAACAGAAAAACAACAGACTACACCACCGAAATTTGATCTACCAACATGTCCTCGTCAAGAGGACGCTCACTAGAACATGCGCTCTCACGTTTAAGTTCCACGAGAGGACCTGAATGATGGTGCAGTCGTCGCTAACTCAATTCTAGAATAAAGTGCCCGGCAAACACTGAAGTCTACATAGACTGCCTGCTTTTAGGCAGAATATGTTTTGTTTAAATGTTAGGAACTGTATGGTGATGTGAGAAGCATGAGGCAGACCGCTAGTTTTCTAAGGTGAAAATGTGTGACTGTTTAATAGGGTGAGGGGGGTGAGGAGAATAGTGGTAGAGCAGGGGAGAGGAATGAAGAGAATGAAGAAAAAAGAACAGAACAAGAGATGAAAAGAAAGAGGGAAGAAGGAATGGAGATGACAAGGGGAAAAGGAGGAAATAAGAACGAAGAAAAAATGAATAGAAGTAAGGAAGGACGGACATGGAAGGAGGGAAAGGGAGGTAAAGGAAGGAGGAAGAAAAGGAAGGGAAAGACTGGAAGAGGTATGAATGAAGAAGGGAAGAGGAAAACAAGATGAAGAAAACAAAAGAATGGAGGAAGAAGATGAATGGAGGAAGAAGATGAATGGAGGTAGAAGAAAAAAGGAGATAGAAGAAAGGAGGTAGATGATTATGAAAGGAGGTAGATGATTATGAAAGGAGGTAGATGTAGATCAACGGATGAGGTAGAACAAAATGAACGGAGGTAGAAGATAAGAAAGGGAGGTAGAAGATGAAGAACGGAGGTAGATGTTAAGAAACGGAGGTAGAAGATGAAGAACGGAGGTAGAAGATGAAGAACGGAGGTAGAAGAAGAAGAAACGGAGGTAGAAGAAGAAAGGACAAAGAATAATGGATTTAGAAGAAGAAAGGACTTCAGTTGTTGCGGTAGATGACATCTTGATCAGCTTGTTGGTTGAGATCCTATATATCGCTACCAATCACTGTATGGTTGAGTCATCTATTATATATTGCTTATTTGCATTGCTCGTTCTGTCCTTGTATTGATCCTGCATGCGTTACGAAAGCACCATATTTCAGGTCTCAATAATGATTGGATGAATATTGCGTCTCTGCTGCTCTGTAAACTCACTATGTGGATGTATCTGCTTCTAGTGGAATCATCATCGTGTGCTATGCTGCGGGGCGCTGCCGGACATTTGCGCCTTTATGTGTATTCGCCTTTGAATATGTAGGCGTCTCGGATATTCCGTTTTCGTCGCGCTTGCATTGCCATTCATAATATATCTACTTCTGTCATTCTGTCTCTCTTGTCCTGACCTGTTCCATTGTCACTAGGATTCCCGTGCCCTTATTTGACGGGGCATTAGCGCCAAGACAAAGCTTAAGGTCCACAGAGCTGCTATCCTCCCAACCCTGTTATACGCATGCGAGTGTCTATGTGAGACAGGCACACATATTGAACTATTTTCACACCCAGCAGCCTGAGACGCATACCCCACATCCGCTAACAAGATCATGTCCCTGAGACTGGAGTCCTGGAAAGAGCATATATGCCAAATCATCCATGCATCGCTGCAGGCGGTACAGCTGAGACCGGCTAGTCCACCTTGTGTGCATGCCAGATAGAAGACTGCCACAGGGACGTGTGTACGGTGCGCTTAGAGAAGGCTGTCGAAAAGGTGATTGCCCAAAATAAGCGATTTTTTTTTCAGAACAGCCTGAAGGAAATTCTGAAATGCTGTCATATCGATGAAAACAACTGGGAGAGCTTTGCAGAAAACAGTTTGGTCTGGAGAAATGCGATGAACGTGGGCGTTGCTGAAGAAGAAAGTCATCGCTTGCAGACAACGCAAACCAAACGCCTGATCCGGAAGGAAAGTGCAGCGAAACCACCCTCACCGGCAGCAGAAGACGTTGTGTGCAAACCATGTAATAGAATATTCCATGCCCGCATTGGACTGGTGGGCCACACGAGGTCCAGCAAACACTACACCAAACCATGTAATAGAATATTCCATGCCCGCATTGGACTGGTGGATCACACGAGGTCCAGCAAACACTACACCAAACCATGTAATAGAACATTGTGTGCCCGCATTGGACTGGTGGGCCACACGAGGTCCAGCAAACACTACACCAAACCATGTAATAGAATATTCCATGCCCGCATTGGACTGGTGGGCCACACGAGGTCCAGCAAACACTACACCAAACCATGTAATAGAATATTCCATGCCCGCATTGGACTGGTGGGTCACACGAGGTCCAGCAAACACTACACCAAACCATGTAATAGAACATTGTGTGCCCGCATTGGACTGGTGGGCCACACGAGGTCCAGCAAACACTACACCAAACCATGTAATAGAACATTGTGTGCCCGCATTGGACTGGTGAGCCACACGAGGTCCAGCAACCACTACACCAAAACATGTCAGACAGTGCAGATCAAAACAGAATAGATCACATACAACAAGGATGTTGTCGGTGGTTGTCATCGACAGCGATGGACAGTTATATCACTTGATCATATCACTTGCATGCTAAACTCCGTATATCATATCACTTGCATGCTAAACTCCGTATATCAAATCACTTGCAGGCTAAACTCCGTATATCATATCACTTGCATGCTAAACTCCGTATATCATATCACTTGCATGCTAAACTCCGTATATCATATCACTTTGCATGCTAAACTCCGTCTAGGGACGGGACATCCACTGAACACCTGGTTCCCTTACACCTACGTTTGTTCATAAACATTTGCCATCCACTAAACACCGTGGTAGCACAATTTTGAAACATTTCTTTTTCATTGCCGTTTGTTTTCAAACTCCCGCTACCAAGTCCTGAAAATGGCTTCGAAATAAGCAGGATGTTGTCCGGACAACCGAAAGCGTTGTCATTGTTTACAACTTTTTCTTAGCCAGTCTGCTCTGGTCTGTTACCCAGAATCACCACGTAGAGGTGGAGAATGGTCTTAACAGATCTGGGTCGCTGACGCTAGCAGTCAGATTTGGGTCGCCGACCGCTATAGCTCATGGACTGCTCAGAGTATTGATCCTATTCCCTTACCCCACAACGATTCGACGCGTAATTCTCTATGTGAAAAGATGGGTGCCAATTTTGGAAAAGAAAGAATGAGTAAGTGCATCTCTAAGAATGTTTTTCTTCTTTTGCTCGTGCCGTGCGGCGTCGCAGAGAGGCGATATGCGTAGATTTCATGTTAACAATAGCACAAGTCTCCCACTTGGCGATAACCAGATATCTAGGCAAAGTGGGAGGTGTGTACTGCTGTTTGGTGTAACTTCGGAGTGTGTCATAGACGCCCTCGATCTATCGAGTTCGTGGTCCACCTTGCTCGTGGACTGGAGACCTGCAAATTATATGCTCTTGGCTTGGCTTCGTTCGTTCTTAATCTCCCGCTACAAAACCCTGAAAGGGCTTAAGTAGCAGAATGTTGTCCAGAGAGCGGAATGCGCTGTGTTGTAGTTTACAGCTTGACTGCGATATTTGCACCTTTCGGTCCAACACATCCGACTTTCAGCAAACATTTGTTAGTACCGGGTTAGCATTCCCTCTTCGATACCTTTTCTTTAGCCAGTCTGCCTTCTGCAACCTGTTATCTAGGATCACCGCGTGGAGGTGTAGAAGGGTCTTGGCAGCTCTGGTCGCTGGCCCTGACGCTAACAGTCAGCTATATTCCGCTCACCACTGCAGCTCATGCGCTGCTCAGCATCTTGATCCCTTTTGATGCAGGCTGGTCATGCGTTCTGACTAAATGACCAAAGCACTTTATTTGTTAGTCAATGTAGGCACTAACTGAGTTTGGTCCCCACTGTCTGCCTCAGCAGGGTGTAGCACATTCCGTCACGGAGTGTCTTTCCTGCTGCACTTCACACACAGTGCATCTCACAACTCCGGATCTTACTCTTATGTGTTTCTAGTAAGGACCAAGATTGACATTGGTATCACAATGTAGGAATAAACAGTATTTATCAGCCTCTTCTTAGTTGAAAGAAGCACTCTAAGGTGTTTCAAAATCGGTGCAATTTGATAGTGGACATTGTTTGCCTTATGAATTCTATGTGCGATCTCACTGTTGTGGAAACTTATCTGCATTTGTTCAGCATGTCATTAAAGACGACTAAAGCGGTTTGTGCATGTGGCTAGCAACCAATATCTACCAATGATTTGTTTGAATATTCTTTTAAGGGTCTGCTTATGGTAGTATCCCTTAAGTTTAGTATAGATGTAACACTGTTTTCGAACTGCGGCTTGTAAGTCACGCACGATCAATGAAAATGTCCGTAAGGACAAATACATGATAAACTCATTGTGCGCGTGCCATGTCACTAAGGTCAGGGCCTGGTGAACCGTATTGACCAACAACACACACACCATCACACTGTGTACCTGGAAAAATAGTGTTCAATCAAGCACCCGTGACAAAGATGGCGGCGTCGGGAGTCGAACCCACACCACCTGATCAAGAGGCCGACTGCTTAACCACTTCACCACGGAATCCCCACAATCATCTAGAGTGAACAAATCAGTATGAGTAGCTTCGACAGAAACACCTTAAAACCCTTCAGAAGTCACAAGATATCCGACACCTTAGATACCGTTTAGAGTTTACAATATCCTCTAGAAAGAGTGTACGAGGGCTCACTTTTAAAAAAAGGGACTTTTAGTTTTAAAAATACACACACACAACGAACTGTTTGTTCAAAAAAGAAATTATCTTCGAAATAAGCCCTTCCTGAGTTGGCACAGTTCTCTCAGCTGTGCTCCCACTTCTGGAAGAAGTCTTGGTTTCTTCTATAGACCTCGATTCTCTTTCCGTTAAGTGGCACTTCGAGTCCAGGAATGAGGTTAGGGGTGGTTGGATCTTTGCCAGGCGTTGTGTTGCATCTAAATTCAATGAGGTGCAGTGCATTTATATTCGATGAGGTGCAGTGCATTTATATTCGATGAGGTGCAGTGCATTTATATTCGATGAGGTGCAGTGCATTTATATTCGATGAGGTGCAGTGCATTTGCCGGATCATTGTCTGGCCCCTACCCATTGCAACCTCATTCATGACTTTTTGCGGACACACAGCATCGGACAGGCTCAACTCGCTCTGCTCCCAATGAGTTTCTCATTAGCCTAGTGCTAGAGCACGAACCGTCACGCCTCAGTCGGTACCTGCATACTAGAAAAGTAAAAGGCAGCGAGAAAAGGCACTGGCCACCATACACGATGTGGCATAGTATACTGAAGACTAACAACTTCATTGTCCAGCTGTATATGATGTTCGTCCATCTGGACAATCAGCCGTGTGGACAATAAATCGTGTGGACAATCAGCCGTGTGGACAATCTATGGTTTGGATTAAAGTGAGAAGGATTTTCGCAATTTAGCAACTTCACTATCTCGTTCTGATCTACCGTAAGCCAGTGGGAGGACATCACCAAGATTTATTCGGGGCTTATTCCCGAGGCCTTAACTGTGAACAGGTATCCCGCAAGCTGGCGGGGGTGTGACATCCAATAGGTTGGGGATGTAGGATGACCAGGACTAAATTATTCACAAAAGGTTGTCACAGAGTGACAGACGCTTTCTAATTTTCGGCTGTCCAGAGGCAGCGGAGGTAATCCAGCCAAATAGTGATGTTCTCGAACCAAAGATACAAATCACAAACATGGCATCAATGGCAAGGACAACTGAATAACTAGCCGATCGTTGCTGATAATCCACTTGCGCCACCTTGACTATGAAATGTCACATGATATAAGAATGACAAGTATCACAAACAAGGCAAGCAGCATTACAGTAGACAACCGTCAAATCTACATAATCGCCACGTTCATATCAAATGTCACGTGAAAATAATGACAAACGCATTAATCCGGTTTGTCTCTTGATGACGAAATGTACAGCAAATGGTGATAACACGCGTCCAATCATCCTACACACCAACCAGCAGCTTGTGTCCAGACTCTTTATTTAAAAGTTTACTCATATCCAGTTAATAACTCAAAACTAGAAAGGTTGATTTTCCACCGTCTTTTTCGGAGTACACAAAAATATATCGCCATCTTGATCGATATGTGAAGTCACATCCATCAGTAGTGTAACTACTATGGGACAAACCTTGACCTTTTAACTACTCCCCCGGTTAGCTCCTACAAAATTAAGCTCGTTCAAAGTGCTTCTCAAAGGGACCAGATTCCAGGACACATAAGCTATGAAACAAATGCCACGAATCACCTGATGGAGATGAATAGAAAGAGCCTCCAGCAGTGGGAGTACTCCTAGGAGAGATCTCAATTCAGAAGGGGCTAGTATCGACAGATATTGGGTTTGAATCTAAATGGGCAAGTATTTATTTTTTGCAGCCCAAGGTCGAATGCTGTTTTTATTTTTTAAATCAGCCTTCGTAAATGTATGAGTACGATGTTAAATAACAAATTGCTTTCATCTTATGGGAGCACTCCTGGGAGAAATATCAACTCAGAAGGTGCCATTTTCGAAAGGAATTGTTTGGATCTAAATGGGGAAGCATTTTTTGTTAATGTATTGAGAGTATAGTCTTGGTGAAGTCAAGTCATCACGTAATTGTATAGGTCGTTGGAGCATGCATGATACCCCCCTCCCCCCACGCCACCCCTCTCTGCCAGCGGCCTCTGCCTGCGCCTCCTGTGGTCGAAGAATGGTCCATTCATTTACGTTTTCCTCCCATCCCGTTTTAGGACGACCTTTTCGACTATATATAGTTTTGGATTATATAGAAATTTTCCTTGAAGAATATAATAGTATTGGATTATATAGAAATGTGTCCTTGAATATAATAGTATTGGACTATATATTACCGGCGAGGTAATAACATTCCTCGAATTAAATGTGTACTAAATTAGTTTGTCCGTTAATATAAAAATGTTGTCTATTTGCTTAAGGAATATAAAAAATATTGGCTGTTTGGTTAAAGAATATAAAAATGTTGGTTAATTGCATAGATACTATAAAAATGTTGGTTATTTGCTTAAACATTATAAACATCTGTACTATTTGCTTTAACGTTTTCTATGGGTGCGTTGTAGTGGTGAAGGGGACGGGGTGGCCTCTTAATTATCGTTAGAAAATTATTATTAAACTCGTCACTGCATTCAGCGGAGTACACTACTACGCAGCGCACGCACTACATATGCATCCAACTTCACAGGGGAATCTGAATACACATATTTGCAGAGTGGTTTCATTGGAAATGGTGCGGTTTTGTTTGTTTTTTTAGTTGATTTTACACTACTGAAGTTTCCAGCCCCATCACTTTCTTCCTTTGTCGCCTCATCTGACCAATCTGGAAGCAAAATAGTGTCTGTAGATGGCCGTTTCTGACAATTATCATCGCCCCTCCAATGTTTGGGCTTTTGCTGCTACACTACAAAGATCCACCCCATGAAATTGACTTTCTGACAATCAATTTTGTCCAGATTGTTCATTGGGATTGTATGACACTGCTCGTCTCAACCAGACTCTCAGAGACACCCACCCCGATGTACGATATACATCGGAGATGGTGTTCGTCTGTTGTGCAAGCAAATCTCCTGCATTTTTGACCGGACACTGAAAAGCCCTATTCCAGATAATGTCCGTCGCAATGCTTTGTTTTAATTAGTGCCAGCTCTGAGATGGCTGTTGAACTCCAGACGACGTTAGGGAAGGCGTCACCCTATATCTGGGGCTGTCCACTGGGAGGTTTGGGTCGAAAATAACGTGCTTTCACCAGAATAATCCAGAAAGGCAAACCTTAAATCACACCACAGAAAAAAAGATTGAAGCAGCTTTCGAGCTCGGTCGGCCCGTTGACAGACCAGGCTCACCCCAGACCCACTTTGCATCTAACATCCTAGGCTAGCTCAGCCCTCGGATTCAATCCTTTTCACGAATTGCGGATCCAATTTGCCAGCTGACTTTTCTGCTTCTTTTCCTGCGTTCTCTTTTATGGTCTTGCTAGATCTGCGGTCCGGTCTCCATGACTGAGTTAGACAATTTTCTTCTCCTGGAAAAGACAAAAGACTGTCTTTTCTAGAACAACAACAACAACACTGTAACCTTCTAGGCATGTCGTAAGAAGTGTCTGTAGAAACGATAGTCCGCAAATAGAATACTAGTACACCGCATGGTAGAAGTTAAACCAAGAAATCAGACCATTCTATTGATACGGGGCCGTCAGCATCAATGTCAGTCGCTCCTTTTATGGTATATGCCAATGACAACCTCCCTTTAGCACATTTCAATCTTGAGCTGGGCTTTCTGCCTCTCTCCTGAACATGAAATGGCAAGCTAGGATCACAGATGTAGAAGTTATTTCGCGGGCTGGCGTGACACTCATCCACACAACTCTGAAAATCGCAGCTTAGATGGACTGGCCATGTTGTTCACATGTCAGATGGGCGGCTTCCAAAGAAAATACATGTTGAGCTTGAGTCGGGCGGGCAAGAGAGCTCGAGTTGGCCAAATAAAACGCTACAAAGACACTCTGAAAGCCTCACTGAAGAACTGCGACATTGACACTGGTAGAACATTGCTGCTGATCATTCTGCCTGGCGTAGTAAGATCTCTTCTGGCACGACACATATGGAGCGGACAAGAATCAAGGACGCTGCACGGAGACGAGTGACACGAAGGCCAAGAGACGAGTTGGCTCCGCCTGACGGTCAGACAGTGTTTCTCAGCCATCAGTGTGACAGACGCTTTCGGGCTCAGAATGGTTTGATCGGCCATCAACGAACTCACTCCAGGATTGAAAGATGACAATGTGGTCTCCTTCGATTGATTTGATCAGCCGTCAACGAACCCACTCCAGGATTGACAGATGACAATGTGGTCCTCTTGGGTAACGATAGACAAACAACAGAACAACTCTCTCCAGTGTAGGTCCAGGGACCAAAGCTCCTTATTTCATCGAGTATTCCCATGTGTTTCTTGGTCTACCTTTCTTCCATATCAGGACTAATCTAGCCATGTTTGATTGTGCTTTCCATAACGCCGTATCCTATCCAGGTCCATTTCCTACGTTGATCTGTTGCTTTACTTGTTGCTGTTGGATCATATCCCATAGGTCTTCATTCCTCACCATGTCCATATACCAACTATCCACCGTAGACATTTCTTGACGAACGCCTGAGGTTTTATCTGTATTGCCTTTGGCGTTCTTTAAGTCTCTGCTCCGTGCAGGGAGTACTGACTTGGCATTGGAATTAATCTTAACTTGATAACAAATATCAACATATTATTCAGTAACAGGAATGCTGTCCTTGCCTTTCCAATTCTAGCCGTTACATCTTCCTTTTTGCCCCCCTGAAGTGCCAATGGCGCTGCCCAATTGTGTGAAGATGCCAACCTCTTATATGGTTGTTGTTAATGCCCACATTGTTAATGCCCACAATGAGTAAGTTTACTCTTGTGTGCGCCCTAAAAACGGCGTTATGTGTTGTTGTAATAGCTTTCCTTACATCCCGAGCATGCTGGTGATGGTGGACCGCGGTCCTCCAGACCGTTGTGCTATGCTTGGCTTCATCTGCGTGGCGCTCACTACTACAGCGATTACATCGATCCACATCTCGTCAGCCAGGCTGCCTTGAAAACAGCCTTTTTTCCAGGTGATACTACATAGAATAGAGACTGTGGTCTTTGTCAGCGAATTGACCTTGACGCGACCTCCTGGTCAGTATGATGCGACTGGCTAGTAGACTAGACTATGTTCCCCCTTTCACATGGTGGCTTGGTGTGTCATAACAAAAACACTTCACTGAGACGAAGCCCGCAAACACATTGCACAACATTGCGGTAGAGGCAGCCACATTGCGGTAGAGGCAGCCACATTGCCGTAGAGGCAGAAACACTGCGGTAGAGGCAGAAACACTGCTGTAGAGGCATCTACGTTGCACTGTAGGCATATACGTTGCACTAGAGAGAGAATCACTGCACCGTTCATGGTGGGGGGGGGGGGGCGAAGAAAGGCGTTTGGGGAGGAGATGTAGCTGTAGATACTCAGTAAACGCGGTTAACCCATCGCGTGTTCAAAACATGTGTAGGTAAAACATGTAAGACCAAATACCGCACCAAAACGGAATGGATGGATACATAGACAAAGACATGGCGATATACGGGAGATAGAGGACGTGGAAGATAATATTGACACGAGAGCAATAACAAGAAGCATAAGTAATAAGTTCAAGGAAAATTGAAATTTAAAAAAAAGGCAATGCTGAAACAGAGACATCTACATTGCAGTAGAGGGAGAATCACTGCACCGTTCAGGGGGGGGGGGGGGGGGGGGGTTTGGGGAGGAGATGAATCCGTAGATTAACCCATCACCTAGGCGGCTTTCTGTCTGTCTCAGATCCGGAGATTCATTTTCTTTATGAAAGCTCAAGACATCTTATTCATCCTAATTATGGAACATCTTGCAAATCTTTCCTTGTCAATGCAATTAACGGCATTATTTTAGGAGACTAAGCTTTTGGCTAAAAGGTGGGATTGAGTAGTTCAATCAGTCGCATAGTGCACAGATCTTGGTTCAAGCAAGCACACAAGATTTCTCCAGTAGATAAAGAGAAAATGGGCATCGTGTATCTTGTATATCATTTTCTATAGATTACGACGCTGATAAGAAGGCGCCCAGATTTCTTCTCTGATAAGGATACGCCTATGTTCAACTGTATAGACGGAAACTGGGTTTTCAACATTAGTTAGTTTAGTTAGTTTTCTTTCCACTTATGCCATTGAGCGTCGTGGGGGAGCTTTAAAGTTACATCCTGCACCAAGTGCGTTGCGTCGGTCAATGTCAGCCTGTGTCTCTGCGCAGTCACTCTTGTCGTCTATTCACCTGCCTCGCGGCCGCCCCCTTACCCTGTAGCCAGATCTACCAGCGTTGTAAGCCATCAGTGAAAGTTGGTGAGGGTGCATTCTCATGAGATGACCAAACCAACGTATTTTCTGTCTGAAAATATATTCAGCACAAGACCATATTTGGAATGTCGTCGTTCTTCATTATGTCTCTCCTGGTAATACTGATGACCTTCCTCAAACATTTCACACGTCGAAACTCTGCTCTCACGTGCCCTGGACAGAGGCCATGTTTGGCACTGGTAGCACAGAGTCGGCATAAATATTCTGTTTATCAGCTGATGCTTTGTTGCCAAACTAATTCTCGGGTGTCTAAGCAGTTTGGACACCTGATTAAGTAACAGCAGATGCTTTCAGACACCTAGTCTCAATTTCACTGTCGACCCTACCGTCTGCTGAAAAAAAATACTGCCCAACTACTTGAACTCATGGGCCTGTTAAAGAGTAATATCATTTACACTTATCTTGAGTGGCCCATGTGTTCTACTGATCATCATAGTTTTGTTCTCGACATGTTCACCAGTAAAGGGATTTATCACGAACTTAACAACGATAATCTATGCATGTAAGGAAAAACAGATGGACAGGTCACATGTTGCGACACAACGATGGTCGATAGAGCACGACAACAAACTAGCACCACCGGGGTAGAAAGAGACCGCAGGGAAAAGACATCCAATGCGTTCGTCAGACTTCCTTGCTGTACACATCTGAGACGCTGCTAGAGGAGGGCTAACCATCCACTGGACGTATGTGGCCCAAGACAGGGTCTGCTGGAGACGAAGTTGGAACCCTCAGCTTCGCTGAAGAACGGGTCATCAAGATCATAACATAGAAAACCAGCAGAAGAGCAAACGGTTGTTACTGTCGTTCTAATAACCTTCTAGATGCTTCCTTTAGTGTCGTCGTGGCGCCGTATCTCATACCTAAATATAGTTTTTCTACACTTTATTGTAATCCACAGGGTCGCGATATACAAGATATACGATGCCCATTTTCTCTTTATCTGCTGGAGAAATCTTGTGTGCTTGCTTGATCCAAGATCTGTGCACAATGCGACTGATTTAACTACTCAATCACACTTTTTAGCCAAAAGCTTAGTCGCCTAAAATAATGCCGCTAATTGCATTGACAAGAACAGATTTGCAAGATGTTCCATAATTAGGATGAATAAGATGTCTTGAGCTTTCATAAAGAAAATAAGACATCTCCGGATCTGAGACAGACAGAAAGCCGCCTAGGTGATGCGTTAACCGCGTTTACTGAGTATCTACGGCTTCATCTCCTCCCCAAACCCCTTTATTCCCCCCCCCCCACCCACCCTGAACGGTGCAGTGATTCTCCCTCTACTGCAATGTAGATGCCTCTGTTTCAACCTTGCCTTTTTTTAAATTTCAATTTTCTTTGAACTAATCACTTATGCTTCTTGTTGTTGCTCTCGTGTCAATATTATCTTCCACGTCCTCTATCTTCCGTATATCGCCATGTCTTTGTCTATGTATCCATCCATCCCGCTATAAGTCGCTAGCTCATATTGTTGCTGCTCATTGTACCTGATGAAGTCTTTTTGGTCGTAACGTAGGTTTTTGTTTTGGTGCGGTATTTGGTCTTACGTGTTTTACCTATACATGTTTTGAACACGCTCTTGAAGAACGTACGCTAGCGTCAACTACACAATCATTTGAGGTTAGTGCTATCAGAGCATCACAACTAGTACAAGCATCCCACCTTGTCGCAAACGGCGGCTCAGGAGGAGAGTTGTGCATGTATGCTGGCAACAATACAATACAACAGCACGCTTAGGCGACCAAGGCCAGTCTCATCGAATGTCTATGTCCACGACCACGTCTGATGGCCGTGTTCCTGACGGATTGCAGTTGTTTTGGGAAGGTGGCGATCTGTTTCAGCTAGGTGTTGCAAGCGCGGCCCCCAGGACGTCTCCGGGAGGATCACGGCTGCTTCTGGAACTCAGCGCCCCCCCCCCCCCCTGCCAGCATGCCGAGCATCTCGTCGGCAACCTGACTATATAAAAGCAGTTGCTATTGAAACTACACTGCAAATAATTTGAACCTCACCATCTGGGATGACAGGGGCGAGAAGAAAACTAGTCAACTCCACGGCATACTGTCGTGTGCAGCAACATAGTAGTCCACTTCACCGCATACTGTCGTGTGTAGCAACATAGTAGTCCACTTCACGGCATACTGTCGTGTGCAGCAACAGAGTAGTCCACTTCAGGGCATACTGTCGCGTGCAGCAACAGAGTAGTCCACTTCAGGGCATACTGTCGTGTATAGCTACAGAGTAGTCCACTTCAGGGCATACTGTCGTGTGTAGCAACAGAGTAGTCCACTTGAGGGCATACTGTCGTGTGTAGCAACAGAGTAGTCCACTTCAGGGCATACTGTCGTGTGTAGCAACAGAGTAGTCCACTTGAGGGCATACTGTCGTGAGTAGCAACAGAGTAGTCCACTTGAGGGCATACTGTCGTGTGTAGCAACAGAGTAGTCCACTTCAGGGCATACTGTCGTCTGTAGCAACAGAGTAGTCCACTTCAGGGCATACTGTCGCGTGCAGCAACAGAGTAGTCCACTTCAGAGCATACTGTCGTGTGTAGCAACAGAGTGTAGTCCACTTCAGGGCATACTGTCGTGTGCAGCAACAAGAGTGTAGTCGACCATGGGAGATGCAAAGAATCTGTTTGTCCTTGAAATGGCCGTTGAAATTATATAAAAGTTTTTAGTTTTTAGTCGACCTGTACTTCTACAAGGGCAGATGCACCTATACAGGTCCCAGCTCTGGAATGAGCTGGATGTAGCCGGGAGAAAGATGCCCTGCTTAGTAGACTAGGCTCGAGCAGCTTAATACTCTGCAGCGTTTGGACAAGCGCTTACGGAAGGTGGTTAAAACACTCGTCTTTATTGGTTTTCCTTCACCCGTCTATACCACTATTGCAACGTGGGCAGCTGAGCTTTCCTTATTATGAACAAACAGCTGGACAACAAAATAGAGGCTCTCAAAACGTGGTTACACAAAAGAATGTGCTGCATTTCGTGGAAATAGCACAGACATATCGACTTCCTGAGGATAGAAGACATTGGTAGCGAACTATTGACAGACACTAACATTAGGCAAGTCAAATATTTATTTGTCTCATATAAAAAGACACGATACTTTATTGAGGGCAATGCTGGAGGCGGAGTGAGACGGGTAGCGCCATAAGTGGGAGAGCCACATCGAAGCATGAACTGTCAGTTTGGCAGAGTGTAACCGTCAGACAAGAGACAGGTGATATTCAAGGTCCATTGCAGATAACATTCGTTATGGAAACGGCACTTAAATTAAATTGCGGTTAACTCTCTTTAGCCACGGGAATTCCATTGGATCTTGTAAATGCATGTTGTTTAAGCTCGTTGTCCATCCACTAGGACCTTTTGTGCGACGTGGGAAGCTTCATTTGTCTGTCCAGGGCTAAATGCGTTGTTTCGATCGTCGTAAACTCGGGTCAAACAGGATCGTTCTTATCTTCTCTTTCTACAATACAGCCTTCCTCTACCATACAGCATCTATCGTGCTCTATAGCCATATCTCCTTGCACTATAAGCCGTAAATTGATGCTGTTTAGGATGAATTCTCATGAGAAATCCAAACCATCTTATTTTATGTTTGGATGTGTAATCAGCTCAAGGAGGCTGTTGTAGAATGTGTCAGCTATCAATCTATACTTCCTTGTTCCATTTACCTAGATCGTGTGTTAATAAGCAGCGTGCAAGTGGGTTGTATTTACACTACATTCCGGCATCCCCAATGACTTCAGTCAGTCAGTCCTTTCACTGTCGAAAAATCATTTAGGTCTGCACACCAACCTCATAGCATAATACTCAAATCAAGACAGTCTCTTAGTCAATACAGCCGCTACAGACTCTCCGGAAAACACCTCATCGAGAAATTGAATGAACTGACGCAGATCATCTGGATCGAGCTGCAGGGCGAACATGTGCCTAGACACTGCGTGCGTTGCACCACGCAAGCCACTAAATAGACTGCGTTCTGGTGTATCACAATGCAGGAAGGACTTACAGAGATTGGAATATAAAGATGATGAGGCATGCGACTGTGGAGCAACACAAGCCCATTGATTTATCCCAAACCTTCTGGAAGCATGCAGTATGGTTAAATGTTGCGAAGGAATCACAAAGCGTGGCTGGACATTGGAAACATGGATGTCTGACGTGGTACCCAGGACAGGGGGAAGTAAATAAGTAGTGCCTAGGACAGGGGGAAGTAAATAAGTAGTGCCCAGGACATGGGGAGTAAAAAAGGTAGTGCCTAGGACAGGGGGAAGTAAATAAGTAGTGCCCAGGACAGGGGGAGTAAAAAAGGTAGTGCCTAGGACAGGGGGAAGTAAATAAGTAGTGCCTAGGACAAGGGGAAGTAAATAAGTAGTGCCTAGGACAAGGGGAAGTAAATAAATAGTGCCTAGGACAGGGGGAAGTAAATAAGTAGTGCCTAGGACAAGGGGAAGTAAATAAATAGTGCCTAGGACAGGGGGAAGTAAATAAGTAGTGCCTAGGACAAGGAAGTAAATTAGTGCCTAGGACAAGGGGAAGTAAATAAGTAGTGCCTAGGACAAGGGGAAGTAAATAAGTAGTGCCTAGGACAGGGGGGAGTAAATAAGTAGTGCCTAGGACAGGGGGGAGTAAATAAGTAGTGCCTAGGACAGGGGGGAGTAAATAAGTAGTGCCTAGGACAGGGGGGAGTAAATAAGTAGTGCCTAGGACAGGGGGGAGTAAATAAGTAGTGCCTAGGACAGGGGGGAGTAAATAAGTAGTGCCTAGGACAGGGGGGAGTAAATAAGTAGTGCCTAGGACAGGGGGGAGTAAATAAGTAGTGCCTAGGACAGGGGGGAGTAAATAAGTAGTGCCTAGGACAGGGGGGAGTAAATAAGTAGTGCCTAGGACAGGGGGGAGTAAATAAGTAGTGCCTAGGACGGGGGGGGGAGTAAATAAGTAGTGCCTAGGACGGGGGGGGGAGTAAATAAGTAGTGCCTAGGACAGGGGGGAGTAAATAAGTAGTGCCCAGGACAGGGGGGAGTAAATAAGTAGTGCCCAGGACAGGGGGGAGTAAATAAGTAGTGCCTAGGACAGGGGGGAGTAAATAAGTAGTGCCCAGGACAGGGGGGAGTAAATAAGTAGGTGTTGCCCAGAACAGGAAGTATGCAAGTGCTGCATAGGACACGGATAGGTTAAGTGGCAGTGAATTATAGATTCCACTCTCGTGGTAGGTTTGAATCATTTTATTATATGCCTACATAACATATAGCAACAACGAATTAATTGGTTTTGGCACATTGTGAGACCTTACCGGTAGAAAGTGAGACGACAAAAATAGAGGTCTGTAGAAAGTGAGACGACAAAAGAAGTAGAGGCCCGTAGAAAGTGAGACGACAAAAGAAGTAGAGGCCCGTAGAAAGTGAGACCACAAAAGAAGTAGAGGCCCGTAGAAAGTGAGACCACAAAAGAAGTAGAGGCCCGTAGAAAGTGAGACGGCAAAAACGGCAAAAGAAGTAGAGGCCAGTAGAAAGTCAGACGACAAAAGAAGTCGAAGTAGTAATTGCATACATATTCTCCAGCATTTGTTGCTCATTCTTTCTCTCCTGACATTTGCGTCTCCTATGTCTTGAATATAGTGTTACGAATGACAACAAAACATGTTCTGCTGCTCGGGCCTGCATGGTTTCTATTGATTTAATGTTAAAAATTGTTGTTTAGTCTGTTCAATGTTGTTGGGATTATACTTAATTAGCTGATGTGTCTACCGTTTTCGTTTAGCCAGTCCTTGATAATGGCTAAAATTACTGGATTCACCAGACCATGTTTGTTAACTGTGCTTGATTTAATCTACCTTTTAATATGTCGGTTTTTTGTTTGTTTTATTTTGTCAATTGTGATCGGACTGATTATCTTAATTTTTTTAAGCGTATTAGAGTAGAATGTTTGCTTGATTTCATTAATTTACCATAGAGCAGGTACTCTTTGAATTGGCCGCTTTTTGTTTTGAATACCGCAACTATAAGTGCAATAGAAATATGTTTTAAAAGATATAATTATGCCCTCCTCTTTCTTTCTCTCTTCTCTCTCTCTTTCTCTCTCGCTTCCTTATATGTTTCGTTTTACTAACTGGTCATTCTCCATCATCATGTAGCATGTCTTTTATAGAACGTCGCTCCCATCAGTCTGAAAGTAACTTTCTCTTGCCAAAACTCCAGCCTCCGCCAGTCATACTCATGCGTCCCTGAATATCTTGGTGCCATCGTCTTCTAGGTCTACCCCTTCCTCTTCAGCCTGGCTACCTTCCATCACTGTTCTCTCAAGACCGTTGTGTCTTGGTGTGACCAAGTATTTCTTTTTTTCTTGCAGATTTTCAACATTTGTCTTTTTTCCGTCCAAGGTTTTCTGAGGATCTTTCTGTAACATTTTGGCTCGAAGGACTCTATTCTTTTGCTAGAAGTTTTGGTATTCTTTTGCTAGAAGTTTTGGTATTCTTTTTCTAGACGTTTTGGAAATCTATGATTCGCTGCCACCTAATATAATCATAGCTCATTAAGAAAATCTATCATATCACACCCTCCGGTGTTTTTTTACTGGCATCCCCTTGTTTAATCACACTACATTCTCTTTTAGTGACCAAATGTTTAGTGTACATGTCACCAAAACATTGTACTGTACATGTCACTAGATCTTTGTGTAGTGTGCATGTCACATGTAGTGTGCATGTCACCATAAGTTTGTGTATAGTGTGCATGTCACCAGAAGTTTGTGTATAGTGTACATGTCACCAAAAGTTTGTGTATATTGTACATGTCACCAGAAGTTTGTGTATAGTGTACACGTCACCAGAAGTTTGTGTATAGTGTACATGTCACCAAAAGTTTGTGTATATTGTACATGTCACCAGAAGTTTGTGTATAGTGTACACCTCACCAGAAGTTTGTGTTTAGTGTACACGTCACCAGAAGTTTGTGTATAGTGTACATGTCACCAGAAGTTTATACACAAACTTCTGGTGAGATGTACAATATATATAGTGTACATGTTTCAGCAAACAGAGGACAGTTACATCAAATGCCATTCCTCCTCCTCCTCCTTGATCTCCAGGACAACAAAATGTCTACTTTGTGTAGATTTGTTATATCATTTGGCTTGGCTTCGTTCGTTCTCAATCTCCTACTACCAACCCCTGAAAGGGCTTAAGTAGCAGAATGTAGTCCAGAGAACGGAATGCGTTGTGTCGTAGTTTACAGCTTGACTGCTATATTTGCACTTGTCGGTCCAACACATATATCATTTAACACAAGAGTATTGTTTCTAATAAGAGTTTGAGTATTGTTTCTAGAGTGTGCTTTTTAGTAAGGGTATTATTTCTAAAGTGTCATTTATAAAAGAGTATTGTTTCTAGAGCAGTGTTTCCCAACCGCCGGTCCGCCAACATTTTTCTTGCGGTTGATGAAAAGGAAGTGCAGCTGAAGTCACAAACTGCGGAGATCGGCTTGGTGTGATCTATCCTCTGATTGGCTATTTCTTCAAATCAAACGACATCTACACAAGTATCGGTACTTTTCGAACAGTAGGGCTCATCTATATCTGGTGTTTTACTTTACAAATGGGGGGTGGGGGTGTCGCTGTTGTCAAAGAGGTTAAGGCACTCGCCTCTCACAGTAATGAACGGAAACAGTGGTAATCGAATCCCGCAAGTTTCAAGCGACCCCAAGACTCACGGGACCAGAGTATCTGCATCTTGAGTTACCTCCAGTCTTCTCGATCAATAGTCTTGCCACTGATCCAAGACAACTCGGACAAGAGAGTCAGATTGATGACCAGCGCATTTCTTTCTCACTATAATCAAACACGGCGCACATCACATCATTTTAAGACAAAACCGTCCGATGTTGGTACCATCATCGCATGGGAAAGAATTATTATCACAGAATTGTATTTTAGAAGGCAGTTTTTGTATGTGTTATTGTGTTGTAAAATGTTATCCCTACAAGATGGAGGCAAAAGAAGTCTTATCCTGTTTTCACCAGGCCGCAATAAATGTTTCCAATTTGTACCTGTCCACGAAATATGTTTCCCATTTTTATCGGCTCGCAGGTGTATAAAGGTTTGGAAATACTGTTCTAGAGCGTGCTTTCTAACCCAGAAGGTTGCTTCACATTAGTCAAGGTTTTTGTCTACGCAAAACCACATGACCTTGTAAAGTCTTCTACTCCAGATCGGTTAGCCCTCAGATATTTCTCTCGGTGTTGCACTGGTTCTATCTTCGTCTCTGTCACACATGCAGGCTAACAATGTAAGCACTCGGGCCTTCAAAAGTGACTAAAAAGAATGGTACGAACACTGTTCAATTGAAACTGCACCAAACTGCAACAAGTAAACATACGTACGATGCACATGATGACGTCACTTCTAATGTAAACAGCACATACCAACCGTCAAGTTTGCACAATTTTGCAGAATGTCATTATCCTCCGACTCAGTTTCCTCAGCAGACCGTTGAAAACATGGCGGGTGTGATACGGAATCCGTCCAGAGTTGATCAGCGAGCGGTGATTCGGTTTCTAACAGCTGAAGGATGTCGCCCAGTTGACATTCATCGCAGAATGCATGCAGTGTATTGGGGCAAGTGTGTCGAAGACAGCAGTGAAGAACTGGACAACGATGTTTACAGTAGGGCATGAGTTAACGCAACAATATGCGCCTTACTTGGTCTCAGATCGTTCGTTCTCACATCCTTCGTGCAGATATTACATGGCATTGGGCTGAATGTCAAGAGCCTGGATGCTGCTGGAACCGTAACAGAAGCATCAGCATGTACCTGACTAAAAACATTTTCTAATGGTTTGAGAATATTTGGTTTGTGTACGTAGTCTGTGCGACAAGCCGACATATCGGTTGCGTGAATGTTGGAGGACAATCCCTCCGCCGATGTAACGGTTCGTCAGACAGTTCATCACTTTTAGCACAACTAACCGACTGTAGCAAATATATATTTAAAATGATCCCGTAATCAAATCTAGCACCGCAATCTTCTGTTCACGTTTTCCCGCCTCGACTATAATTTAATTGACACAGTGGCACCGACTAACGGCACTTTCCCGCATGTCTCTTAAACAAGAGATGGCACCGATTTCCGTCCCACAGGCTAGACGCCAGAATATTAACACAACCGTATCAGATCATTTTTGAAATCTCTTGTGGTTGTCAGAATTGTTTATACACATACACATATACAAGTGCTTGTTATAAGTCTTTACCCTTACAATGTAGGATTGGAGAAGAGTTTAAATTTGGCACATATGTAGCTCATTCAATTTGTACTGGACCTGATAAGTAGGAATTTCCCTCCTCGACGGGTTTACCCGGTTTTGTTTCATGGTGCAACATACCTTATTGACCGGATCTGCTACTCTAACGGTTTGTCAGAACAATGGAGAAATCAGAGGACAGAACTGTGTTAAAAGTCTTGATGTTGCAGGGAAAAACACTTACAGAAATACACAGGGAGATGGAACCAGTGTTTAAGGAATTCTGTCCTTCGTATGCTTCTGTAAAAAAAACTTGTGTATGAAGTTTAAGTGTGGCCGTTCCCATGTTGCTGAACTTCCAAGATCAGGAAGACCATCCTCAAAGTGGAGCGATGAAAATGCTGCAAGAGTGAAGAAAATCATTGACCAGGATAGGAAAATGACAATTCCAGAGATATCTAGGTCGGCAAAACGAATGAAAGTACAGTTTTTAGAATTTTACACTACAGACTGAACATGAGAAAAGTGTGTGCCCGCTGGGTCCCGCGTCTGCTGACATGTGAACAGAAACAAACGAGGGTTAATTGATGTGGCCAGTTGCTCAAAATGTGTCGGTCGAAAAACATGTTGCCGACCATGGTCACAGTAGATGAGACTTGGGTTCACCATTATGACCCAGAATCCAACATGTCCAGCTTGCAATGGGGAAAACCCCGCGCTCACCAACACATGTCAAGCCAAGAGCACAGGAATCTGCAAGAAAAGTGATGCTGACTTGTTTTGGGACGTCGAATGTGTAATATTGAAAGATTACCTGCCTCATGGCAACACGGTCAATGGGCAATATTATGTAGATCTCCTTACCAAACTAAGAAAGACTGTGACCAGAAAACGGGAATACGCTACTCAAATTCTGCCTTTGCTTCAAGACAACGCGTCCTGCCATAAAGCAAGGCCTGTGCTACAAACAGCCAACGATTTGAATATTCGTCCATACACACACCGTATTCTCCGTATTTAGCTCCATCATACTTTTTTCTTTTCCCCAAAACCTTACAAAAAAAACAGCTGAAAGAAAATCATTTTGAACAGTGACCAAGATGTCAAATTGGATACTGCCATACTGGTTTAGTTAGAAAAATAGGTTATGTTATTTTGAAGGTCTTTTCAAGGTCATGCAGAAATAGCAGAAATGTTTAAAATCAGGTGGTGGCTACATCGAGAAGAAGAGAGCACTGTGCCAAATTTCAACTTTCTCCTCCTACCCATTCATGGTCAGGGTAAAGACTTATGACAAGCCCATTGTGTGTGTGTAATAGTAGAACACTCTTTTATAGGTAAAGGTACGGAGTTTTAACTCCCGCTACCGGCACGCTTCAGTCGTCCCAGCCGTTAGGGATTCATTTGTAAATGGGTACCAGATCTACGGTAAAGGAAAGAAAGACAGCGAGGAAGGGTTCTGGCTACCCCACCTCACACAAGCTGCGACTTACTACAAGAAAGTCTCTTGATATTTCACCCCCAACGAGTTACACAAGTTTTGAATATCTCTGTTGAATTATAAGCAACCTTGAGGAATCAAGATGCTGAGCTGCAGTGTTTAGCGACCCATAGCTGACTGCTCGCGTCAGGGCCAGCGAACCGGAGCTGCCAAGACCCTTATACACCTCCACGCGGGGATCCTGGATAACAGGCTGCAGCAGAGCAGATTGGCTAAGGAGAAGGGATTGAAGAGGGAATGCTAACCCAGTACTCAAAAAATGCTTGCTGAAGTCGGATGAGTTGGACTGAAAAGTGGAAATATCGCAGTCAAGCTGTAAACTACAACACAACGTATTCCGTTCTCGGGACTACATTCTGCTACTAATGCCCTTTCAGGGTTTGGTAGCGGAAGATTGAGAACGAACGCAGCCAAGCCAAGCCATAAGCAACCTTGAGATTGCTGAATAGAAGTAGGAAGAACACATTGACATTGGAATGGAGAGAAACTTATCGCAGAAAAATTAACAATGACGGCAATAAAAACCTTGAGGACGTGCATATTCCCAGTAACAAGTACGGATGCCAGACAATGACAACCACACAATTAAGAAAGATCTAATCATTCGAGCTATAATGCCACCGGATAGTGCTCAAAATACCACGAATAGCTAAAACGACGAACAGCCAACTTTAACGAGTTGGGTTTAGATATTGACTAGTAATTTAATACGCACAATGAGTACGTTTCCTGTTCACTGACAAGGGATTTAAGTGGCGGGTTATGGTCAGTATGTTGTGCCTGACCGGACTAGCGTCTGTTCTCCACATAAATTGGCTAGTAACTAAATATGACGTATTGGAAACAATCATGCGGCAATCATCAAACATCAAAATGGATTTGAAGATAATAACAATACGGTAGAGCAGAGTACCAGCAAAGCACAGGAGAAGTAAGTTGGCGACATCATCAGACTGTCCTAGTCCTGAAGATGTACCTTGCGCTGATATCAGTCTCACCCTCCCGTCCTGAGTTACCGGGAACCAGCGGCAAGACATACAAACAACGTTTGGAAGTAGCTCAAGATGCGGACAATCAGGTCGTACAATCCGTGAGACCAAGGGGTCGCTTCCAACTTGTTGGACTCGATTGTCCACCGTTTCCTTGACGATTTGAGAGGCGAATGTCGTACAGCAGCCTCCTCGTGTAGACTAGAAGATACTGCTGCTGACCAGCGCCCACATCTGTAGGTCTAGGTGAGGGATCATTAACCCATGGCTGAGGGGAGATTTCGGTCGTGGCATGCAATGAAAATGGAAGCAATTTGCAAGTAATCTGTAGTGACGTCCTATCCAACAACGTGTATTCTATAACACACGAAGAACAGAGCGTCTTTTCTCCGAATTTTGAGGAAAATTACACACACAGGCTTCCTGCGAATAGAGTAGCACGTTCTAGAAAATGACCGCCACACAACACTGCACTCTATACATTATTTGGACCGAACAAACACACGAAAATCGCAGACCATGAGAGCAGCTGTTGCTTTTTCGGTATCTTACCGGAAGTCCTCAGGTAGAGGTAGACCTAGGCGAACACGGGACATTAAAAAGGCTCTGGGGATGACAGTAAGAAAAGTAGATCTGAGCAACAATCAAGTCTTACAAATTTGTTGTTGTGAGAGGGATCAAGACGCTGAGCAGCGCATGAGCTGCAGTGGTCACCGACCCATAGCTGACTGCTAGCATCAGGGCCAGCGAACCAGAGCTGCCAAGACCCTTCTACACCTCACGAGGTGATCCTGGATAACAGGCTGCAGCAGAGCAGACTGGCTAAGAAGGGATCGAAGAGGGAATACTAACCCGGTACTCAAAAAATGCTTGCTGAAGTCGGATGTGTTAGACTGAAAGGTGCAAATATCGCAGTCAAGCTGTAAACTACGACACAACGCATTCCGTTCTCTGGACTACATTCTACTTCTTAAGCCTTTTCATGGTTTGGTAGCGGGATATTGAGAACGAACGCAGAAGAAGTATTAGTTTGTGAGAGAGAGAGAGAGAGAGAGAGACAGAGAGACGTTCTGCAAAGGACATGCTACATGATGATGATGGCGTTAAAGTGAAGAAACACTTTAGAGAGTTACACAGGTAACTCCCGGAGACCACTCAATGGAAACAACACGAATGCTCCAGCCACTGCTGATGAATGAGTTCAGCCATAACCAAGCGTCTTGAGAATTCACCCACCGAATAAATGTTTCCCCCATGTCGTTGTCAGTTGTTTCCGTTTCAGAATTTGAGGAACCAGCCAAGAACGCTTGCAGCTGAAAATTCGATACCGGAATACGTTGAGGGAAGTCCCCAGAGTACCTTTTGTGTGGGTTTTCATAGGCGGTTAGAGCCGTGGAGTGTTGCACATCAAATCTGATCTCTCTATATGTCTGCCTGCCAGTCGATCTCTGCCTGTCGATCTCTGCCTGTCGATCTCTGCCTGTCGATCTCTGCCTGTCTATCTCTGCCTGTCTATCTCTGCCTGTCTATCTCTGCCTGTCTATCTAATCTCTATCTGTCTTATCGCTATCTGTCTGTCTTATCGCTATCTGTCTGTCTTATTTCTGTCTTGTCTTATCTCTGTCTTGTCTGTGCTTGTCTCTCTGCCTTTCCATTCCTGCATGCCAGTCTATCCCTGCATGCCAGTCTATCCCTGCCGGCCTGTCTATCCCTGCCTGCCTGCCTGTCTATCCCTGCCTGTCCATCCTTGCATGTGTATGTCTGTTTCCTCAAATGCATGTCTATTTCTCTCTACAAGTGTCCCTGCTTGTCTCTATGCCTGCATGCCTATATGCGTGCGCGCGTGCGTGCTTTGTTATGCCATGTCATGTCATGTTATGTATCACACATTTGATCTGCCCCTATAACATCGATCCTTTATTTGTTCACGTCACTGTCTTTCAGATATGCATGTCTCAACTGTCTGCCTGCTATGTCAGTGCTCTAATTTAGAGATCTTCTTCTATAGTCATCCCAATATCGTATATATGTTCTCCATTTCGTCGTTCCAGATAATTGATATGTTACTGCATTTGACACGAATCCTCCGTGGACGAGGCGAGAAATTCTAAGAATTATAATAGCGAACCCATTTGCTGGGACAAATGACATTAAGCGCACTCGTGATTGCTGTCCTTCTCAACGAATGTGAGAATGGCATGTTATGAAAAATGTCATAATAATAAATAGTAATAACTGTCCATCGCAGGCGATAACAGCAGTCCGACATGTTGTGCTGCACCTCACCAGTGAGTTCAGGTGGTGGCTGTATAGTCCAATTCTGGCACAGAAAATCCGTCCACATATCTAGCTTTTAATGTCAGAATTGGACATATGAATGTCAGTTGTTTTGTCTTTACGCAAAAGTGCATTTTTTTCTGTGCTTCGGAGGTCCGGCGCTCCTCAGCAATGGAGGTGTCTCTGATGGTGGTTCTACGCCATGCCTTGCTGGCCTGTGCGAGGCATTCCCATGCGTTTACATCGATGCTGAAACGTGTCATAGATACTTAGGGGGTCTTAGAAACGCTTCTTTTGGCCACCGACTTGATGCAGGCCATCTTTCAGCTCACCATACATTAGTCGTTTGGGGATGCGGTTGTCTGGCATACGCACGACGTGTGCCGGCCATCTGATTTTGGGTCTTCTGCAACAGTGTGTGGATGCTCGTCATTTTTGCCTTGATGGTATCGGTGTCTTGTACCCTATCCTGCCACTTTATTTTGAGCAATCTACGGAGGCACCTTGTATGGAAGTAGTTTATTTTCCTTTCCTACCATCCCTGCCGTACCCATCATCATTATCATGTGGTCATTTTCACTAATGTATGGAGTATATGGATATTTATACATTTGGCGACCTTGTGGGAAGCCTGAGTTCATACAGGTGTGCTCTTGCATAGTTGGTATCTGTTGCACGTTGTGTTAATGGCGATGTGGTTGGCCTCCCGTCATAATCCTACTGTATCGTCGTGATGACTCTGGGTAAATCGTGATAACTGTGAGTTAATCTTTATTGCTCTGGATTAATATTTGTTGCTCTGAATTATCTATTACTCTTGGTGAATATTGATTACTCTTGGTGAATATTGATTACTCTTTGTGAATATCGATTACTGTTGGTTATTATTGATTTTCTTGATTACTCTGAGTAAATAGTTCTTAATTACTCTGGGTTAAACAGTTGTGTGTTAATGTTTGATCTATTTGATGATCACTTGCTAAGTTCCATGAAAATAGTTCAGTTGAAGAGATTTATTTTTCTGTAACTCTCTTAAAAAAAAAAAAAAAAAGGTATGTGATGATAGTGAACTATAAGAATATTTTGAAATATAACCATGGAAAGCTGGCTTGATGTAGTCACCGAATCATGTTAGAGACAGCTCACACATCAGATGACATGTTCAATCAAATTGAATAGTCCCTAGAGATATTCCGAGTAATAGGCACTAGAGACGAGAGAAAGATGCGGGATTGTCATTTTTCTCTCGCTTTCTCTCTTGCCGCTCTCTCCCTGTCTCTCTCTCTCCTGTTTTGTCGCTTAAAAATACCTGTTTCCTTCCTCATTATATCTTGTTATTATCGTCGCTACTGGACAGATTCGAGTACGCGCCCAATTCAAATCGCCATCTCGGAGTGATTGGATAAATTGACAAGCCGAGCACGGGGTTGAAGGAGTTCGAATGCAATTATTGGGACCTTATCTGATTTCCCATGGGTCGTATCTTTCTGGGCTAGGATAAACAGCGAAGCTTGTGTTTGGTACCAGCAACTGCATTCTCCGTCTCGGCCAAGGATGCAGAACTAGGCGTAGTCGTGGAGAAGGTATTGTTTTGTAAACCAGTGCAGTTTTTGGAATCGAATCAACTGGCGGGGTTGTTCGAGAGTTTGTCTCTCTTAAGTGGGCCGGGCTTGTAGTGCAAAGCTCAAGTTGTTGGGATATAAGATTCAATTATGTCATCATGTAGCATGCCGTTTGCAGAATGTCGCTCTCGTGACCGCTTGCGTGTAGGAAATTGTCTTCTGCCAGTTCCAAGGTCAAATCCAGCGTCTCCTTGATGTCCTGAGTCCATCGTCTTCTCGGTCGACCCCTGCCTCGCTTCCCAGTGACCAAGCCTTCCATAACCATTCTCTTCAGTCCGTTGTGTCGTTTGATGTGTCCAAAAAAAAAACACCTCATTTTTCGGTTCATTCCATCATTTATGAGCCACTTCTCCACATTCAGGTCTTCCAGGATGGATTTGTTTCTTTCTTTTTTTTGTCCACGGGATTTTCAGGACTCTTCTGTAGTACTGTGTCTAAAAAGCGCAGATCTTCGCTCTTATTGCTTTTGTAATCAATGTTTCACATCTATAGGTTGCCTTAAGAAAAACGCATGTTTTTAGGATCTTTAGTTTTAGTTCCTTCTGAAACATCACTCCCGACAGTGTTGTTTAAAACGTCATTCCCGACAGCCTTGGATAAAACATTCCCGACAGCCTTGGCTAAAACGTCATTCCCGACAGCCTTGGCTAAAACGTCATTCCCGACAGCCTTATTTCCTTGTACCAACGCAGCGTAGTAATCGAGCTACGCTGATCGATCCTAGCCCACTAAGCAGGAAATTCTCCTTCCCGCCAAACCCAGCTCGCCTGCACATGGGCAATCCGCCTCTGTAAGTACTACATGTCGACTAAGAACTAGGAAGACAGATGCTGTGTGGATGCCAGTGCTATTCTTGCTCATGTTACACACGCATATCCTCAACACTCAATGGCTTGTCTGCGTGGTTTGTCGCATCATACGAGGTAGTGTCAGTATGCAATAGCTCCCTTTTCATATGTCACGCATTGTCGTCTACCCTAGATGTGTTAAGCCACACTGATCGACAGCTCTCACATCCTTTCATCGTGACATGTGCTTCTGTGTGTGTGTTGTCACGCACAGTCTTCTTGTACCCGACACCCGTGAAGCCCCACTGACAGTTCAGTTCATGTGCCATCTCCGCATCGGTGGTCGGCTGCAATGGATTTCCGGTGTACTCTTTTCTTGCTGTAATTGTGGATTCTGAGAGTTTTCCAGTCCATCTACTGATGTTATCCACCCACTTAAAACATTGTCTGCCTCTTGAACAGCTTTTTTCCATCCTACCCTCCAGTATAGGCTTCAACAAGGAGGTATGTCTTGTTATACGACCAAAATAACGTACGACCAAAATAACGTAACTGTCTGGCCCTAATTTCTGTCATTAATTCTCTTTTCACTCCCAACTTTTCAATACCTCCACATTTGTTTTCTTCTTTCCAAGACATGTAACCCAATCTTCTATATCCCCACATTCCGAAGGCTTCAATACTCTTTTCAAACGTGTTATTCATTGTCCATGTTTCTGCGCCATGAAGTAGTGAGGAGTATACATAACACCTGACAATTCTCATTTTTAAATTCTGATTTATCAGTTTGAATGTCAGAATGTGTCGCATGTTGTCTAATACCATCTTGGCCATACCTATTCTTTCAGATTTCTATTTCACAGCTGTCTTATTGCGTTATAATATGGCTTGGCTTCGTTCGTTCTCAATCTCCCGCTACCAAACCCTGACACGGGCCTAAGTAGCAGAATGTAGTCCAGAGAACGGAATGCGTTGTGTCGTAGTTTACAGCTTGACTGCGATATTTGCACATTTCTATCAACACATCCGACTTCAGCAATCATTTTTTGAGTACCGGGTTAGCATTCCCTCTTCGATCCCTTCTCCTTAGCCAGTCTGCTCTGCTGCAGCCTGTTATCCAGGATTACCGCGTAGAGGTGTAGAAGGGTCTTGGCAGCTCTGGTTCGCTGGCCCTGATGCTAGCAGTCAGCTATGGGTCGCTGACCACTGCAGCTCATACGTTATGAGAAACTCTGTACCTGTTCAAGGAGTTGATCGTTTATTTTGTATCTACACACATGGTTTCTTGTCACTTTTCCCTTTCCCAATTATTATAGTCTTTGTTTTCGTTATGTTTATATCTAATCAAAATTCTTTGACTTATTGTATATATTGTTGTCACGAGCTCCTGTAATTTTTGCTCACTTCTTGCATTTTTTAAATTTTTGCTCACTTTTTGCCATCAAAACTGTATCATCCACATATCTAAGATTGGTCATGCACACTTCTCCAATGACAATCCCTGGCACCCCTCTATCTGTTTGAATATTTAGTCACTAACAAATATCTCCTGAACATGCTTATTGTGCACGCTGTCGTATTCTTGTCTCCGTCATTCACAGACCGCCTTCCCGACAACCACTTAAACAGCCGAGATACGTAGAATTCACTCCTTGTGTTGTAATGTGTATTTAGACTCATGTTGTGGCCGGTACGAATTGCAAATCTGTTATCGACATTTGCTGCCTATAAATAGAGTCCGGGATTTTCGGTTCTGTCTAACTTTGGCTCTTATTATCGTTATTCTTGGCGGCTGTTTACGGCAAAATACGTAGGAGCGTCAGTACAAGTCAGCTGTTATTCTAATTTAAAACTGCATTTTCTGGTATGTTTTTATTATCGAGCAGGAAAAAAGTACAATATCTGTTTACTTACCGTTGGAAGATGAGGCAGCGGGAAAGGGAACTGGCCCACACAACTTCCTAAACAAGCCCTGGTACTTGCGTCTTAATTCACCCCAAACATAAATCTTTTAGTATCGGATATCTATTTTAAGCACCGGATTTAGGGTAGTGACATTACATTAAATGGTCCATTGTTTGGAGGGGAGGGGGGGGGGTGTGGGTGTTGATCAAACATTGCGCCTTAACTGGATTTCCAATCAATCTAGATGTAATCATCAGCAGTGAATGACTGTCAACTTTGTTTATCCTATCACAGATGCACATACTCAGTGCATCGGAAGTTCTTGGATAACTGTAAAGGAGATCAGAAAAGCTCAAATTACACACGCAGGCAATTGCTTTATTCGTACATGTGCGAGTTCATGTCGCGACTACGCATCAAACTAAAACGTTTGGACGTTTTCACCGCCATTCTTGCAGACATTGTTCAATTCTGGCCACCTCAATCATTCAGATTGTGGTGTCTGGTCGTCCAATTATTTCAATCTACCTGCCAGGAAATGTCCTTCTGCTTCTTTTTAGGGTTCTACCTTCTTCCAGTGGATTGATCACGAAACTGAAGGGAAAAAAAACATCTTTCCTACACATGTTTTTGTCTTGGCTTTACTTTATTTAATATAAAATATCGATCTGTTGTCGTCCCCCACCCACAATCCGACATGGAATGTCCCGCTACAGTCATCAGCTGGCAAATATGTATCATGGGAATCCAGGGAACTCTGTTTGGGGTGAATCAAAACACAAGTACTGCCGAAGACGGATGTGTCGAGCCGAAAGGTGCAAATATCGCAATCAATCTGTAAAACTGGCGACACAAAGCATTCCGTTTTGCGGACAACATCCTACTTCTTGCAAAGCCCTGTTCGGGGCTTGGTAGCGGGAGATTGAGAACGAACGCATAAGAAAATAGACGCAAGTACCGCTCAGCCATGTCTACATCGCTTCATCCTCGACAGTGGGGCTGCTATGGGCCTATCCTCGCTATCATCTCTGTGCTAATTCTCGTTGCTGAACTCCACAGGTGTGGGTTTGTTTTTGGTGGGGCTGAGAAATAAAGGTTTTTGCCTTTTGTTATATGTGATGCATAGAGGATGGGTTTCATGTGCTGCATAGAGGATAGAGGATGTGTTTCATGTGCTGCATAGAGGATGTGTTTCATGTGCTGCATAGAGGATAGAGGATGTGTTTCATGTGCTGCATAGAGGATAGAGGATGTGTTTCATGTGCTGCATAGAGGATGTGTTTCATGTGCTGCATAGAGGATGTGTTTCATGTGCTGCATAGAGGATGTGTTTCATGTGCTGCATAGAGGATGTGTTTCATGTGCTGCATAGAGGATAGAGGATGTGTTTCATGTGCTGCATAGAGGATGTGTTTCATGTGCTGCATAGAGGATGTGTTTTATGTGCTGCATAGAGGATAGAGGATGTGTTTCATGTGTTGCATAGAGGATAGAGGATGTGTTTCATGTGCTGCATAGCGGATGTGTTTCATGTGCTGCATAGAGGATGTGTTTCATGTGCTGCATAGAGGATAGAGGATGTGTTTCATGTGCTGCATAGAGGATGTGTTTCATGTGCTGCATAGAGGATGTGTTTCATGTGCTGCATAGAGGATAGAGGATGTGTTTCATGTGCTGCATAGAGGATGTGTTTCATGTGCTGCATAGAGGATAGAGGATGTGTTTCATGTGCTGCATAGAGGATGTGTTTCATGTGCTGCATAGAGGATGTGTTTCATGTGCTGCATAGAGGATGTGTTTCATGTGCTGCATAGAGGATGTGTTTCATGTGCTGCATAGAGGATGTGTTTCATGTGCTGCATAGAGGATGTGTTTCATGTGCTGCATAGAGGATAGAGGATGTGTTTCATGTGCTGCATAGAGGATAGAGGATGTGTTTCATGTGCTGCATAGAGGATGTGTTTCATGTGCTGCATAGAGGATAGAGGATGTGTTTCATGTGCTGCATAGAGGATGTGTTTCATGTGCTGCATAGAGGATAGAGGATGTGTTTCATGTGCTGCATAGAGGATGTGTTTCATGTGCTGCATAGAGGATGTGTTTCATGTGCTGCATAGAGGATAGAGGATGTGTTTCATGTGCTGCATAGAGGATGTGTTTCATGTGCTGCATAGAGGATAGAGGATGTTTCATGTGCTGCATAGAGGATGTGTTTCATGTGCTGCATAGAGGATGTGTTTCATGTGCTGCATAGAGGATGTGTTTCATGTGCTGCATAGAGGATGTGTTTCATGTGCTGCATAGAGGATGTGTTTCATGTGCTGCATAGAGGATGTGTTTCATGTGCTGCATAGAGGATGTGTTTCATGTGCTGCATAGAGGATGTGTTTCATGTGCTGCATAGAGGATGTGTTTCATGTGCTGCATAGAGGATGTGTTTCATGTGCTGCATAGAGGATGTGTTTCATGTGCTGCATAGAGGATTTGAAAACGTGTTAGCTGTGCCTATACCTCAGAGCCGGGGTTCTCAGCCTTTTAAGATTACGAGCACCGTTCACGTGTAATATTAAGTGCGCGAGCACCATGCAATCTAAAGGGTCTATACTGTCTATAAGTAAGGCTCCTTGGTCAAAAATGAATCAGGTCTAACATTGAGTATCAATACGCTTCTGGAAAAATCCCAGATAAGATGAATGGGACATGTTCAAATGCCCGCTAAGTCCATCCCAATCAACTGGTGTACGGGGAGCTAGAACAGACAGACGCCTACCAGGACAGAAGAAACGCTAGAGGCTCGCTTGAAGGTGTCTCTGAAAAGCTTCAGTACTGATACCTCCTGTGAGATATTCTACAGAACCATTCCACCTGGTGCGCTTCCATCGCGCATGGTGCTCAGATCGCAGATCGTGACTCCATCGTCAAGGCTCAAAGAATGCTTGTCGTCCAAAAATAACAGAACAGACCATGCTTCGACGGCCGACTTCTTGTGCGTGCTCCAGGTGTGGCAGGTCTTCTGAGCCAGTAACTGTCTTCACCGTCGAATAAGACCACATCTCGCAGCATAACCACGTCGACATCTTTGCTTGGAATGGGCACCAATTATTATTATTATTATTATTATTATTATTATTCCAACAACATATTGATATACTCAATACAACATGTAAAGAATACAAAATGTTAATCAACGTAACTGAAACTGAGGTCATGAAAATATTTAGAAAAGCCGGAGATTGTCTTTCTTGGAATGCAGCATATCAATAGGTGATGGATTTAACATACTTTGGCAGCACGTTATTGTCAAGCGGAAGAATTACAGCGGAAACCCAACAATATTGCAATAAGGCAACTGAGATCATCGGACAATTAACTAAAATAGTTCATTAGAAAAATGTTGACAATAACTACCAACACATCATTATAGAACAAGATTTTCGCCATAACACTGCTACGAATGTCAAAACTAGACACTTAACATCAAATGAAAAGTGACAACTTAGTAGCAGAAAGGAAATTCCTGCGAAAAATATTGGGTATAACAAGGAGAGACGGATCAGAAACGATGACATCAGGATACTAGTGGGGGAAAAATACCATCAACAGATAGTAGCTAAAATGGTTTGGCCACTTAACAGGCTACCGCTCAAAACACCCCGCCCCACCCCCTCACAACAAGCAATGTTATTTAGATACATCGGATTCAAGGCGAAAGGCCGACCACGAAAAAGTTGGCTTACAAAAATAAAGTCAGTGAATGCCTGAGGCACACATAAGGGCTCGTTCAATAGATCTGATCATAATCTGACGCTGACTTGTGTAACATCAGCGGAAAGAATAAAAAAGAACATTATTATTGTTATGTTTATTGAAAAGAAAGTTCGGCAGTGCTAATCAATAAATTCGTATAGATCGAACTGTTGCAAGAGTTCCGTTTGAGAAAATCTAGGCTTTATCGGTGACCTCGTTTTTGACGCACACCTGTTTTGGGATGTCTAGGCCGAATCAATAAATTCAGGTTTTCCTGCTGTAGTGCGCAGTCGTAACATGTAGGTTCGCGGTTGATTTCTAGACTTGCCAAATGCTTCACTTTCATGTATATTGTCTAGCGGATGTGCTATCCGAGTGCTTGGATATCGCAACTTTGTTCGTTCGTTTTCTTCAATTCAATTCCAGTGGTATCTGCACAATGGAAGTTTGCTGCAACGATTCTTCAATACCCCCCTATATCTCGCCCCCTGGTGATGCACACAGACTGCTGCTCGTCCATCGTTTGATGATAGATACTCTGTCTTCAACCTTTCCCTCTAACAGTGTTTTACAAGAGGGTCGTGTCTTCATGTGGATAAAATATATCTCTGCGCTTAATTTCAACAGTTCACGTTTCACCCCTAGTTTCTCCAGCGGCTATACAGTTGTCGGTTTTTGTTCTTCATACTCATTCAAACGTATACTTGACATACTCATTCAAACGTCTACTTGACATACTCATTCAAACGTCTACTTGACATACTCATTCAAACGTATACTTGACATACTCATTCAAACGTATACTTGACATACTCATTCAAACGTATACTTGACATACTCATTCAAACGTATACTTGACATACTCATTCAAACGTATACTTGACATACTCATTCAAACGTATACTTGACATACTCATTCAAACGTATACTTGACATACTCATTCAAACGTATACTTGACATACTCATTCAAACGTATACTTGACATACTCATTCAAACGTATACTTGACATACTCATTCAAACGTATACTTGACATACTCATTCAAACGTATACTTGACATACTCATTCAAACTTATACTTGACATACTCATTCAAACTTATACTTGACATACTCATTCAAACGTATACTTGACATACTCATTCAAACGTATACTTGACATACTTATTCAAACGTATACTTGACATACTCATTCAAACGTCTACTTGACATACTCATTCAAACGTCTACTTGAATAACTTAGCGGGTTTTTTTTAACACTGGTTTAGAAGACTCTCCAGAATCTGTAGACAACCAGTTACATTTGCATTAACCTGTTCTAAAAGCTATGCGCATCCAATCTATTCTTAAATGCATTAACTGTCTCTGCCACACTACCTCCTGGGGCAATGCATTCCAATCATTCACCACCCTCTGACTTGAAAAATATTTCCAATCTGGACCTTTGTTTAATTTGTATCTGTGCCCTCTTGTTCTCGTTGGTGGTTCCATTCTGAAAAACTTGTGCCTATAGTCTAATTTAACCTTTCCTGTGATAACTGTCCTGTGATACCTGTCCTGTGATAACTGTCCTGTGATACCTGTCCTGTGATACCTGTCCTGTGATACCTGTCCTGTGATAACTGTCCTGTGATAACTGTCCTGTGATAACTGTCCTGTGATAACTGTCCTGTGATACCTGTCCTGTGATTATCTTATAAACCTGTATTGTCACCTCGAATTATTCCCTTTTCTAGGCACCGTAAGCCGGTTTTTCTGAATCTTTTCACGTAACTAATTCTGGAGTGTGAACTGGTAAAAATGCTCTGGAGATGTGTTAAGTAAAAAGTGGAGTACCCACAGGGCTCGGTTTTGGAACCAATTTTGTTCTTGATATATATAAACAATTTGGACATTGATATCGGATCCATGATAATGCATCAGTGTCTCATCTAAAGCAGAAGTGGATATATTGAGGTCGGATTTAGAATGGTCTGCGAGCTGGCAAATGGAGTTTAATGTAGATACATATACAGTCATCCACATGGATAGATCAAATATGGAACATAATTACATAATGGGCGAGAACAATATTAGAATTATAGAAAAGGAAAGAGACCTAGGATCATACAGGTAAAGTTAGTGAGCAAGTCCAGGTAGCAGTAGAAAAGATAAATGCAATGTTAGGTATGATAATAAGAAATATTAAACATGTGAGCAAAGAAGTGATAGTAAAACTGTATAAAGCATTAGTTAGACCTAGCTTGGAGTACTGTGTACAGGTGCGGAGTCCTTATCATAGAGGAAATATAAACATGGAAAGAATACAAATAAAACAGCGACGCAACTGATAGTGGGATTCCAGAATTATAGTTATGAGAAAAGAGAAAAACCGGCCCACAGTTGTCTAGAAGAGAACAATTCGGGGTGACAATACAGGTTAATAAGATAATCAAAGGAACGGATAAATTAGACTATAGCAAGTTTTTTAAAAATACAACCACCTACAAGAACTAAAAGGCAATTGCTACAAATTAACTAAACAAAGGTCCATATCAGAAATTAGGAAAAAATTAAGACGGAGAGGGGTGAATGCTTGCAATGCATTTCCACAGAAAGTTAGTGGAGGCACGGACAATTAATGCATTTAAGAATGTATTGGATGCGCAATTTTTTAGAACAAGGAAATGTAAATGAAATTGGTTTAGACTATGCAGTGTTTTTTAAACCAGTATAAAGACTTAGAGTTACAGATTCGAATCATGTCCTGCTCAGATTGACGGACTGAAAATGTGGTCCGAATGTTCATGGTATAACCGCTTTTTCAAGTAGACCTATCTGTAATTGGGCACCAGAGACAAAGCACTGGAACATTTTCGGAGCCGTCGATACTTTAAGCAATGAAAGGGACTGAACACATATGGAGGCGTCCTGGTGCAATTTAAGTCGCTTCAATTACACATTTTCAATTTGTTTATTCACAGATAAACATAACTCATTGTCCTATGTATCTATGGAAACGAGTAAACACCTTCTAAATTACGTCCCCACATAGGATAGCTTTGTCCTTGTAATTTCCCGTCAGGCTATTGAAACTGTAGCCGTCAATAGGTTGATCACATGTTGCTTAAGTGTACACGTTTATTCTCATTTGGCTTGTAATTCCGGCAAGTAGCTGTACAATAGAACGTGTCATTTGAAGCCATGGGTGAAGTAAATATGCCAGCTTGGACTCGTGTGCTGGTTGTTGTTCTCTTCCCGCTTCGACCGTCACCTTGCTCCCGTATTGTTTTTTGATGAGCATAGGGCGATTACTGCAGCTGATCAATTTACAGGAAATAGTCTTATCTTCTTCGTTCAACATCAGATCAAGGTCCAGGTTTCTCAAACAAGGGACACCGTTGTTTGTAAGGCTGTTTTATCTCCATGATTTGCTTTTCTGGCATTTGTTATTCTAATTTGTATACTAACTGCACTACGCGGTGTTTCATCAAGATAGTCGACAAACACATCTGACCTTCAAACTCGTTCCCGTAAGATGTCGACCAAGCAACAGCGGCTCTCAGTCTGCGATTTTCGTGTGGTTTGTTAGGTCCAATTAATGTATGGAGTGCAGTGTTGTGTAGCGATCATTGTCTAGCACGTCATACGCTATTCGCAGGAAGCCTGTGTGTGTAATTTTTCTCGGAATTCGAAGAAAACACGCTCTGTTCTTCATGTGTTATAGAATACACGTTGTTGGATAGGATTTGGCTACAGATTGCGCACCGTCGTTGGTTGGTGTGCACGGCCTGCTTAGAAATTGCGTCCATTGTCATTGCTTGCCACGACCGGAATCTCTCCCTCAGCCATGGCCAACTGTAATTACAGATCTCCATGCCTCAGCCGTGTGTTAATGGTCCCTCACCTAAACCAACAGATGTGGGCGCTGGTCAGCAGCAGCGTCTTCTAGTCTACGCGTGGGGGCTGCTGCTGTCGAGAGGTACGACATTCGCTTCTCAAATCGTCAAGGAAACGGCGGACGATCGACTCCAAGTTTCAAGCGACCCCTGGTCTCACGGATTGTACGACCTGAATGCCTTCATCTTGAGCTACTTCCAGTCGTTTTGATTGTATGTCTTGCCACTGGTTCCCGTTAAATCAAGACGAGAGGCAGGTTGATGTCAAGCGCAGCTTCTTACTCACTGTATTTCAAATTCAGCGGGCTACATCTTCAGGACGAGGACAGTCTGATGATGTCACCATCTGCGCTTGCGATGGGCAACTTACTTTATCGCCATTCAGCTTTCATCTGTCTCGCGAAACTGGTATTGTTCTCTCATTACCTGCGTGAGCATGCAGCTTTGAAGGATGTGTTCCACGGTCATGGTATGCTCCGCACATGGACACCTGTCATCTGTCCCAATCCTCATTTTGCTCATTAATGATGACCCTTGATTCTGTTGTGCCAAGTTCAGTCTGAAGATGACGGCTTGCTCTTCTCTAGTTAAAGTAGCTGTCTTCTTTTCGGAAGTCGGGATGTTGATCTAAGTCGGGATGTTGATCTAATCAGTTAGCAACTATTATTCTTATTCTTATTTATCAGTTAGAAAATATTCTGCTAATACAGGCCCTAGAAGGATCCGACTACGATCGGTGTTCGTGCAGGTAACCCGCGTAGTGTATCAGGTAAAATGTAAACAAGATGGTCTCCAATAACTATATTCCACAATCTACTGGCATAACAAGTGAGAACACCCCCCAGAAGTCGTGTCTCACATTCCCCAGAAGTCGTGTCTCACATCCCCCAGAAGTCGTGTCTCACATCCCACAGAAGTCGTCTCACATCCCCCAGAAGTCGTGTCTCACATCCCCCAGAAGTCGTCTCACATCCCCCAGAAGTGGTGTCTCATACCCCCCAGAAGTGGTGTCTCATACCCCCCAGAAGTCGTGTCTCATACCCCCCAGAAGTCGTGTCTCACATCCCCCAGAAGTCGTGTCTCACATCCCCCAGAAGTCGTGTCTCACATCCCCCAGAAGTCGTGTCTCACATCCCCCAGAAGTCGTGTCTCACATCCCCCAGAAGTGGTGTCTCATACCCCCCAGAAGTCGTGTCTCATACCCCCCAGAAGTCGTGTCTCACATCCCCCAGAAGTCGTGTCTCACATCCCCCAGAAGTCGTGTCTCACATCCCCCAGAAGTCGTGTCTCACATCCCCCAGAAGTCGTGTCTCACATCCCCCAGAAGTCGTGTCTCACATCCCCCAGAAGTCGTGTCTCACATCCCCCAGAAGTCGTCTCACATCCCCCAGAAGTCGTGTCTCACATCCCCCAGAAGTCGTGTCTCACATCCCCCAGAAGTCGTGTCTCACATCCCCGAGAAGTCGTCTCACATCCCCCAGAAGTCGTCTCACATCCCCCAGAAGTCGTCTCACATCCCCCAGAAGTCGTCTCACATCCCCAGAAGTCGTGTCTCACATCCCCCAGAAGTCGTGTCTCACATCCCCCAGAAGTCGTGTCTCACATCCCCCAGAAGTGGTGTCTCATACCCCCCAGAAGTCGTGTCTCACATCCCCCAGAAGTCGTGTCTCACATCCCCCAGAAGTCGTGTCTCACATCCCCCAGAAGTCGTCTCACATCCCCCAGAAGTCGTCTCACATCCCCCAGAAGTCGTCTCACATCCCCAGAAGTCGTGTCTCACATCCCCCAGAAGTCGTGTCTCACATCCCCCAGAAGTCGTGTCTCACATCCCCCAGAAGTCGTGTCTCACATCCCCCAGAAGTCGTCTCACATCCCCCAGAAGTCGTGTCTCACATCCCCCAGAAGTCGTGTCTCACATCCCCAGAAGTCGTGTCTCACATCCCCCAGAAGTCGTGTCTCACATCCCCCAGAAGTCGTGTCTCACATCCCCCAGAAGTCGTGTCTCACATCCCCCAGAAGTCGTGTCTCACATCCCCCAGAAGTCGTGTCTCACATCCCCCAGAAGTCGTCTCACATCCCCCAGAAGTCGTCTCACATCCCCCAGAAGTCGTCTCACATCCCCCAGAAGTCGTCTCACATCCCCCAGAAGTCGTCTCACATCCCCCAGAAGTCGTGTCTCACATCCCCCAGAAGTCGTCTCACATCCCCCAGAAGTCGTCTCACATCCCCAGAAGTCGTCTCACATCCCCCAGAAGTCGTCTCACATCCCCCAGAAGTCGTCTCACATCCCCCAGAAGTCGTGTCTCACATCCCCCAGAAGTGGTGTCTCATATCCCTCTATGCCAGTGGCGACAGCCTCATGATGACCGCCCGCTTTTTTCGAATAATAATGGTTACTGTCTGACTGCGTACGAAGAAGAAGAAGAAGTGTCTCATATCCCCCAGAAGTCGTGTCTCACATCCCCAAGTAGTCGAGACACAACCTGAAAGACTGGTCTCACCCGCAGAAATGGGGTCTCTTCGCTCAGTGAAGATATGCGTCCCGACAAAGAAGCATCGCTTGAACCGGTATTTTCAGTAGATAACAAGGCGCATGGAAATGAACTGATATTAGAAGATAACGGCGTCGTTGGGATAGTAGAAGAGGCAGTAGGGTATCCCATCCCTTCATGATACTTTCAGAAAAATGCAAATACGGTTAGGGTAGACTTGCAACGACTGTAAGTCGAGAGAAGGGGTGTCTGTTCAGTCGTGGACCGGCGGGGGGGGGGGGGGGGGGGGGGGGGGGAATGTGAGTTAAGTGAATATTTATGAAATAATAATAATAATAATATGCAAACCGTCTATCTACATTATTGTTGCAGTGGACGTTTTAGGTGTCATAGCAAAGAGGGAATACGGAGAGTAGTTGGAAAAACTTTGTCTAGATTTATTATGGCTGTTGAGTCCGTCTAGATTGATTATGGCTGTTGAGTCCGTCTAGATTCATTATGGCTGTTGAGTCCGTCTAGATTCATTATGGCTGTTGAGTCCGTCTAGATTCATTATGGCTGTTGAGTCCGTCTAGATTCATTATGGCTGTTGAGTCCGTCTAGATTCATAATGGCTGTTGAGTCCGTCTAGATTCATAATGGCTGTTGAGTCCGTCTAGATTCATTATGGCTGTTGAGTCCTTTTTCTACTTCAGTGTCCGTTCTGAGAGGGACGTTGTGACGTGCTGTTGTAGTTTACAGTTAGGCTGCGGTATCTTTGCTATCATCTGGCTTTGTTTTGTTTTATTACTGGATTTGCCTTCTTACTGCGATCGCTATCACTTGGCCAACCTACACTAGCGACTAGTGCAGCCTGTATCCAGGACCGGCACCTGGAGGAGGAATAGGGTCGTCGCCAGCTATATATAGCTCGCTGACCCTGAACCAAGCAATCGCTGGCTACTGTCAACTCGTGCACTGTGCACTTCTGCATCTTGGCCCCGTTGTTGGGGGTCTGATGTATAGGGAACATCTTATTGAATGTCTGCTTTCGGGTCCTCATATTGTAATTCCGTCACTCGGAATGAGGATACTACGAATCGAAAGGAACAAAGTTACAGTATGGCAACAATCACTGACGAAAATTGATGCCAAAACCAAAATCACGAAGATCAAGAAACGTAACTCTCTTGAAAAAACACTGACTTAATTATTAGCATTGCTATTTTCAGTGAAACTTAAGTGTGTTGAAAATTATTTCTGCTGGCCAAATGTTTTAAAAAAATTTTTTTTTTTAAATAAAAGCTTTGCGTTACCTGTTCTAGGCAGGATTACATAAAAACAGATCGATTCTTGTTCTCAAACCTACTTTTCTTTTTTCGGAGTCTGTCACAAATGATGAACTATTGTTTCTCGTGGCTGGTTTTTGTTGTTGTTTGGGTCTTGTACATTCCGAGGTGAACTGTCGAAGGTGGAACTGGCTCCTCGCCGTAGCGCATTGCAGGTCTTTTCTCCAGGCTCACGACTATGGGGATAACATTGTTGATCCTTACCTCATTGATCGTCGCTATGGGGATACCATTGTTGACCCTTACCTCATTGATCGTCGCTATGGGGATACCATTGTTGATCCTTATCTCATAGACCGTCGCTATGGGGATAACATTGTTGATCCTTACCTCATTGACCACCGCTATAGTGATAACATTGTCTGACCCTGGCTAACATAGTATGATCAGTATGTTTTACCTGACCAACTTTGTCCGATCAGTATATGTTACCTGACCCTGACTAACATAGCCTGATCAGTTTTTTGCCTGACCCTGGCTAACATAATCCCATCTGTATGTTTTGTCTGACCGAACATTAACTTCCTACCCCAACCTCCTCCCACCCCCACGCAAGAAAACTATTCACCATTGTCAAGGCCAGCTTGGAGAATTTGTAGGACTTAATTAGGTTGTTAAGCTGGTAGACGACATACAAATTACATCCAGTCTTACCGAAATTAAGAGAAGATAATGCAAGTCTAAGGTGAAGTTTTGGAAGACAAATGCGAACGCAAATGGAAGTGACAAGATAGCTTAGCGCTCTGATCATGAATGTGAATTAAGCTGGAGATTGGATAAAATGAAGATAGATATGGCTTGGTTGGAACCAGCAGGGATACAGATGTGACGGCAATAAAACACTGGCAATGAACAGCGAGATGGGCGCCTGGGAGTACCATAGGAGGAGCCAACAGAAGGTATTGCACCAAATAGAAATCCAGACTAAGGAAGGGAGAAGAAAAATCGAGTATTAACAACGATAACATATTCCAATAATTTCCGTGCAGAAGCAGAGGCACTGAAGGCCGCAGCTGATCTTGTAATCCAAGATAAAGATATCCACCAAGACAACAGTATTCCTGACTGATGCCGCGTCAGTATTAGCAGCGCTAAAACAACACAAAGATGATCTCGGGCAATGTATATTCTCCCTGACACAGCTCTCAGAACACCTAAGGTTGGTCATACAGTGGATCCCACCCCAGTGCAATATTGAAGGCAATGAAGCTGCAGACAAACTAGCAAAGAGTGGAGGAGCATCCCCACAAACAGACCTGAGAATTAGATATAATGAGGCCAAGACTATAATTAAAGCCAACTTCAGGGTAAAATGGGCTGATCAACACCCCGATTTCCGAAAAGACATCTACTATAACTAGAGAAGAGCAAGTCATCATCTTCAGACTGAGAACTGGGCATAACAGACTCAAGAGTCATCTTTACAACAAAATTAGGATTGAGACAGATGAAAGGTGCCCATGTGGGGAGCATACCATGACCGTGGAACACATCCTACAAAGCTGCACGTTCACGAAGGAAAAGAGAACTACCTGCCTCCTAAGACAAAAGCTGTATGGAGACGAAACAGCCTTACAAACAACGGTGTCTCTTTGTAAGAGAAACCATAACCTTGATCTGAGGATGAACGAAGAAACAAACAAAAATAGAAATCCGTGGAATGTAGCAGTTGTAATTCTATGCTCCACGGACAACCAGATTTCTAGTAGCATTCACCATTGGTCTTCCAATACTAAACCTTCAACTGGAAGCATTTTCTTCTCAACTATACCCTCGTGTGTACCCTCGGACCGGTCTCCCAAGTCTGTGCACTCTTTTTGGGCAGCGAAGACTGCGATGGTTTGGTCATCTTTGTCGCATGGAAGAATGTCGCATCCCCAAACGCTCCCGGGACATGAACCTTGTCTAGAGGCTCCCTGGGACACAGACCTTTTGTCTAGAGGCTCCCTGGGACACAGACCTTTTGTCTAGAGGCTCCCCGGGACAGACTTTGTCTAGAGGCTCCCCGGGACACAGACCTTTTGTCTAGAGGCTCATCGGGACACAGACTTTTTGTCTAGAGGCTCATCGGGACACAGACTTTTTGTCTAGAGGCTCCCCGGGACACAGACCTTTTGTCTAGAGGCTCCCCGGGACATGAACCTTCTCTAGAGACTCCCCAGGACACAGACCATTTGTGTAGAGGCTCCCCGGGACATGAACTCTGTCTAGAGGCTCATTGGGACATGAACCGTGTCTAGAGGCTCATTGGGACATTAACTCTGTCCTAGAGGCACCCTGGGACATGAACCTCTGTCTAGAGGCTCCCTGGGACATGCACTCTGTCTAGAGGCTCCCTGGGACATGAACTCTGTCTAGAGGCTCATTGGGACATGAACTCTGTCTATAGGCTCATTAGGACATGAACCTCTGTCTAGAGGCTCCCCGGGATATGAACTCTGTCTAGAGGCTCCCCGGGACATGAACTCTGTCTAGAGGCTCCCTGGGACATGAACTCTGTCTAGAGGCTCCCTGGGACATGAACTCTGTCTAGAGGCTCCCTGGGACATGAACTCTGTCTAGACTCTCCCCGGGACATGAACTCTGTCTAGAGGCTCCCTGGGACATAAACTCTGTCTAGAGACCCATTAGAACATGAACCTCTGTCTAGAGGCTCCCTGGGACATGAACCTCTGTCTACAGGCTCCCTGGGACACGAACCTCTGTCTACAGGCTCATTAGGACATGAACCTCTGTCTAGAGGCTCATTAGGACATGAACCTCTGTCTAGAGGCTCATTAGGACATTAACCTCTGTCTAGAGGCTCCCCGGGACATGAACCTCTGTTTAGAGGCTCCCCGGGACATGGACTCTGTTTAGAGGCTCCCCTGGACATGAACTCTGTCTAGAGGCTCCCCGGGACATGAACCCTGTCTAGAGGCTCATTAGGACATGAACCCTGTCTAGAGGCTCATTAGGACAGGAACTCTGTCTAGAGGCTCATTAGGACATGAACCCTGTCTAGAGGCTCATTAGGACATGAATCCTGTCTAGAGGCTCATTAGGACATGAACCCTGTCTAGAGGCTCACTAGGACATGAACTCTGTCTAGAGGCTCATTAGGACATGAACTCTGTCTAGAGGCTCATTAGGACATGAACCCTGTCTAGAGGCTCATTATGACATGAACCCTGTCTAGAGGCTCATTATGACATGAACCCTGTCTAGAGGCTCATTAGGACATGAACCTCTGTCTAGAGGCTCATTAGGACATGAACCTCTGTCTAGAGGCTCATTAGGACATGAACCTCTGTCTAGAGGCTCATTAGGACATGAACCTCTGTCTAGAGGCTCATAAGGACATGAACCCTGTCTAGAGGCTCCCCGGGACATGAACTTTATTTGAAGGCCCATCCGTGATCCAAATGTGTCGAAACATCATGGCGGTCAGTTCATGTATGTACATTTTTAAAAAAGAATATGACTGCTCTCTGTTACACAAATTATCAGCGCTGTTGCAGTTTACATAAATCATAACGCCTTGATAACGTGTCGGAATTCGTGTTGATGAGAGCGTGGCAAAGAAGTGTTAATGATAAAGCTGATGAAAGCTATAAATTAAGTTTCCTCTTTGTGTAGAGGCATATGTTGTACGGGTCGTCGATACGTTGTCAGATAAGCTAGATGGCGGTGTGGTTGATGGTGTGCGGAAGTGGCTATATTTAGAGAAACAACACATTTGGTTTGGTTTGAGAAAGTTGTAGAGGATCAGAGAAGATTGTGGTACTGTTTGGTGCGAGCCATGGAGTTTTACTGCTGCAGCTATTTACGACTTAAATACTAATACTACTAATATTGTTGTTACTACTACTACTACTGCTGTTACTGCTGTTACTTGCTGTTACTACTACTACTGCTGTTACTACTACTACTACTACTGCTGTTACTACTACTACCACTGCTGTTACTGCTGTTACTACTACTACTGCTGTTACTACTGCTGTTACTGCTGTTACTACTACTACTGCTGTTACTACTACTACTGCTGCTGTTACTACCACTGCTGTTACTGCTGTTACTACCACTGCTGTTACTGCTGTTACTACTACTACTGCTGTTACTACTACCACTGCTGTTACTACTACTACCACTGCTGTTACTGCTGTTACTACTACTACTACTGCTGTTACTACTACTACTACTGCTGTTACTACTACTACCACTGCTGTTACTACTACTACTGCTGTTACTACTACTACTACTGCTGTTACTACTACTACTACTGCTGTTACTACTACTACCACTGCTGTTACTGCTGTTACTACTACTACCACTGCTGTTACTACTACTACTACTGCTGTTACTACTGCTGTTACTGCTGTTACTACTGCTGTTACTACTACTACTACTGCTGTTACTACTACTACTACTGCTGTTACTACTACTGCTGTTACTACTACTACTACTACTGCTGTTACTACTACTACTGCTGTTACTACTACTACTGCTGCTACTGCTGTTACTACTGCTACTGCTGTTACTACTGCTACTGCTGTTACTACTACTACTGCTGCTACTGCTGTTACTACTACTACTGCTGTTACTACTACTACTGCTGTTACTACTACTGCTGCTGCTGCTGCTGTTACTACTGCTGCTGCTGCTGCTGTTACTGCTGCTGCTGTTACTACTGCTGCTGCTGTTACTACTGCTGCTGCTGTTACTACTACTGCTGCTGTTACTACTGCTGTTACTACTGCTGTTACTACTGCTGTTACTACTGCTGTTACTACTGCTGTTACTACTGCTGTTACTACTGCTGTTACTACTGCTGTTACTGCTGCTGTTACTGCTGCTGTTACTGCTAGTACTACTGCTGTTACTACTACTACTGCTGTTACTACTACTACTACTGCTGTTACTACTACTACTACTGCTGTTACTACTACTACTGCTGTTACTATTACTACTACTGCTGTTACTATTACTACTGCTGTTACTACTACTACTGCTGTTACTATTACTACTACTGCTGTTATTACTACTACTGCTGTTACTACTACTACTGCTGTTACTACTACTACTGCTGTTACTACTACTACTACTACTACTGCTGTTACTACTGCTACTGCTGTTACTACTACTACAACTACTGATGTTACTGATGTTGCTGCTGTAGCTGTTGTTTTTGTTGTTTCTTTTTTACTGCTGCTGTTGCTACTCCCACTACTGCTGCTGTTGTTACTACTACTACTACTACTTCTGTTACTACTACTACTGAGACTGGGGTGGGGGGAGCGAGTGTCGAAAGTAGTCCCAAAACCCTCATCTGTAGCAAGTTTGAGCTTTTTTCAGCTCCTCGCTTCGGAAACCAGTTATTGATCACCAACAAATCTAGTGTCCGTTGGTAGAGGCGGGTATGTTGGCTCCTGCGGGTGATGATAACCTCATTGTTATAGCGAGACCAAGCTGCACTGCTTTGCGCGTTCTTATGAACGCGCGATTAAACCAATAGATTTATTTCCCAATGCTGCTGCTGGGGATTTGGGGGATTTCTTAGCTTACTTTAAGGACGGGCTCTGGGAGGAAATGGCGACGGAATTGGGAGGGGATAGACGTGAACCTAATTAGGTCATTCATCAATTGACTTATAGTCCGTTGTGTTGGTGTGCTTATAGGAATCTGAGAGTGAGGTTCGGAACTGCTAGGCTGCGTTTTATGGTCTCGTCGCAGTGCGGGGATGTCGGATACAGGACTCCAGGTTCTGTGGGTTGTTGGTGGGGTAGGCTGTCAGGGTAATGGTACCAACCCGGTGGGGCAGTGCGCCGAATGTGGTCAACTGAGCAGTGCACTGCGCCTGAAGTCGCCAAACTCAGCATTGTACAGAGCCGTGTCGTGAAGATAATGATGATTGTGATGATGATGATAATTGTGATGACGGTGATGATTGTGAAGATGATGATAATGATGATTATTGTGGTGATGTTGAAATGCGTGTGTTAATGATTGTGATGACGGTCGTGATGATAAAAATGATAATGGAAATGATGAAGAGGTTGATGAATGTAGAAAAAAATGTGGTCTGGTGGGGATGGCGATTCAATTATATAAACGTGCGGACTGATCATGGCACAAAGGGCCTAATGCTCGTTCTAATTATACGTGTAGTCTTCATCGAAGGCACACCTACTATCCCATTAGACATGGCAAGGGATCCTAATAGAAGTCGCTCATGGGTTAAATTGATGTTAGACGTGTGGCTGGCTGGTAGACGCGTCAGTGAAATCGAATTCAGTCACTCAACGCTTGCAGAACCCGGTATGTCAATGAGCTATCGATTAAGGTTAGCCTAGCTTGCTGTGGTGTCCATGGGTAAGGCAAGTTGGCATCGTCGGCGGGCCGGACGACCTGCCTGCCGGACTGCTACTACGTTACACTGGCCTTGGAGTATATTTGTTACGTATATCCAATACACGTTGAAAATACCTTTAGCAGTTAGGAATAAAACAAGAGTAGGCTTAACGGCCGCTGTCCGTTCAAGTTAAATTCAAGTTAAAAATTTGCTCAAATTATTCTAGGGGTTCTCGCCCCACAGAGAATATATAGCAAAAAGGGGCACTGTTGTTATAACATTAGGTATTGGTTATATGGTTAGCGGGGTCCATAGATGGTGCCTGGTAGGATGTGTGTCTACATTGCTCTAATGTACACTTACACCACCACCAGTCCCAGAAATAGGCGATCGTATATTCCAGGGGCTACCACCTAACGGTTGGTAACATACTGGGATTGATCTGGCAAGTAACAGCTGATGGATTTTTTGTCATGCCAAAAAATATATGAAATAAATAAGGCAATACCTCCCCACGACGTATAACTACGTGAGTGGACTGGGGATAGATTAAATACAACGCCCAAGTGTAGACCAGAGAAAGAATAGGCCGATGACAAAAACTACAAATCGGCTATTAATGACTTATGCGACGTCATTGAATAATGCGTTGAAGAAGAATATGGGTTAAAATAGATCGTACAGGCAAGGTGAGTGAGCAAAGTTCAGGTAGCATTGAAAAAGGCATATGCAATGTTAGGTATGATAAAAAGAAATATTAAACATAGGAGCAAGAAAGAGATAGTAAAACTGTATAAAGCATTAGTTAGATCTAGATTGGAGTAATGTGTACAGGTGTGGATTCTTTATCATAGAGAGGATATAAACATGCTGGAAAGAATACAACAAAGAGCGACAAAGCTGATAGTGGGATTCCAGAATTACAGTTATGTGGAAAGACTCAGAAAAACCGGCCTACAGTGTCTAGAAGAGAGAAGAATTCGTGGTGACTTAATACAGGTTTATAAGATGATCAGAGGAATGGATAAATTAGACTATAACAAGTTCAGCCACCCACAAGAACAAGAACAAGAGGGTACAGATACAAGTTTACTAGAGAGGTCCAGATTAGATATTAGGAAATATTTTTAAGTCAGAGAGTAGTGAATGCTTGGAATGCATTGTCACGGGAGGTAGTGGAGGCAAGGGCAGTTAATGCATTTAAGAATAAATTGGATGCGCATAGCTTTTAGAACAATGTGATGTAAATGAAACTGGTTGTATACAGACTCTACATAAACCAGTGTGAAAGGTAAGTTAAGAATATTGTTTCTGACATGAGCTTTTAATAGCTTTATTGACGTCATCAAAAAAGCGTGCAGGAGGTCTATTTTTCGATTACTAGCATTACTCGTGCCAGTCAATGAAACTGTACAATATGACAGAACAGCTGTTTAACAATTAAAGGATCTGTCTTTTCCCGGACCACTCGCCTGCCTCATATACGCAAACATGACCTTTCCTCACCCCCCCCCCTCCCCCCCCCCCCCCCCCTATAATGTTAGTTCTCTCCTTTTTGTGAAAGCGCACAATGAGTAGGTTTGCTCTCGTTTGAGCCCTGAAAATGAAGTTTAGTGGCCGGTTGCAGTGGCTTTCCTTACTGCCGGGCATGCTGATGGCGAACCGGGGCCCTCTAGATAATTATGTTTGCTTCATCTGCGTGTCACTCACTACTACGGGGATCACGTCGATTCTCCCATCTCGTTGGCCAGACTGTCAAGAACAATCCGTTTCCATGAAGAACTACGCGGAAGTCTAGGTGGGGGTCTTGACCAGTATATTTTTCCTGACCTTGACTAACATGTCTGTTCAGTATGTTGGGCCTGACCCTGACTAACATAACTATATACGTCACCTATTTCTAAGAAATATAAACACGTTTGATTTCTAAGAAACGTAAACATTTTGATTTCTAATCCTGTATGTCATTGATTTCTAAGAATATCCAAATCATTGGTTGTGTAAATTCACCAGTCAAGGACGCACTATTTGTGTCTTGTCTTGTTGAATGCTCATGCCTCCATGCCGGCCGGTAATAGCGCTTGTTGATTCTTGGTTGTCGCTTCTCTAGTGTTTGTCTGTCTGTGTCTCGAGGCGGAATCATGCGAATAAAATAAACAGGTCTGGTTTGAGCCGAGCTCTGCCGTGTTTAGATTTTAGTTTGTAATTCAAACTTTACATATGCTGGTTGCTTTTCTTTTTCCAGGAACTGGGTGCATGAGTGTGTGTGTTGTGTGTGAGATTCAGCGCGAGTGTGAACAAAAGTGTAATTTACGGAGAGAGGGATGAGTGAAAGCGAGAAAGAGTGAGAGGGAGAACGTGGCGAGTCTGAGAACGGTAGAGAGAAGGAAGTCAGAAAACCAGCCAGTCAGCCATTGCGCGTACATCAATTCCTGGTTTCGTTTTCTTCTTGTTTTGTTTTGATGTGTGTTTATGTATTTGTGGGGGGGGGGGGGGGGGGGGGGGAAAGAATCTAAGCTATACTACGAGGAGTCAGAATGTAACCATTCGTGAACATGTATCATGTTTACAGATGTGATGTGTAAAGATATGTTTTGTATGTACATGTATGTTGTATACATATGTTTTGTGTAAATGTGTTGTGTACATTTTTTGTAAATAAGTTGTGTAAATGTTTTGTGTAAATATGGTTTGTGGGGGGAGGGGGGTGGGGGATGATGTGGGTGGGGTGTACAGATTGCGTGCGTAGTTATGTGCCGTGTAGATTTAAATGTTACTTCTAAAAACGCAAGGATTTCTCGCACAGCTTCAATCAATCCAAGTCAGTCAGTCTCCGAACCAAATTATTTTTCTTTGCTCTTCCCTAGCCTTTGGCTACTCTTCCCTAGCCTTTGGCTACTCATCCCAAGCCTTTGGCTACTCTTCCCAAGCCTTGGCTACTCTTCCCTAGCCTTTGGCTACTCTTCCCTAGCCAGTGGCTACTCTTCCCTAGCCAGTGGCTACTCTTCCCTAGCCATTGGCTACTCTTCCCTAGCCTTTGGCTACTCTTCCCTAGCCTTTGGCTACTCTTCCCTAGCCTTTGGCTACTCTTCCCTAGCCTTTGACTGATCATCTTATTAGTGAAGTGGTACTGCACACTTGATCAACACGACGTAGGACTTGGAGTTCAGCAGCTCCCACTATCTGTAATCTGCACTCGACCTAGCTGTAGATGGGTACACAGTCAACCTAGCTGTAAATGGGTACATGTTTTAAGGTTTGGTAAGGAAAGCCAGTAGGAATGTGAACTGGAAAGCCCAGGCTCACACATTTGGCTTATTAAACAGAAGTGTCTAAAAAATCAAAGAACAGTGGAGCCTAGCTATCCGTACACAATTCATTCCAAGATTCTGTTGGTATTTCGATCTGCACGAATGCCGAATCAATGTGTCAATAAAGGAGAAATATAAGTTGCATTAATCTATTCCACAGCCACCGCTGATTGTTTATATAACAATAACTTAATGCATACAATCAAACATGCAAACTGTCAAACCGATACATAAAATGAACGCAAATTCATTTATTCTTTATTTAAAAGCATGTCCAAAGTTGAGCGCCTTTTTAAATGATTTTTCCAATCTTCTAAAATGGTCAAAAACATTATCATTGGACGGGTTAATGCCTCTATTGACAACTGCAATGTTAGGATGCTATTTCTCACCAACCCTCATGTTTTCTCCAATGGTAGCCATTTCTTCACCACGACTGTTTTCTTCAATGGTAGCCATTTCTTCACCACGACAGTTTTCTTCCAATGGTAGCCATTTCTTCACCAACCCTCATGTTTTCTCCCAATGGTAGCCATTCTTCACCAACCCTCATGTTTTCTTCCAATGGTAGCCATTTCTTCACCACGACTGTTTTCTTCCAATGGTAGCCATTTCTTCACCACGACTGTTTTCCTTCCAATGGTAGCCATTTCTTCACCACGACTGTTTTCTTCCAATGGTAGCCATTTCTTCACCACGACTGTTTTCTCCCACTGGTAACAATTCCTTAATTTATGTAATGAAAATGCCTCCCTTATTATTTTTAACCTTACTGTTAACTTGTTTACTTCATTTGGTTGTTCCTGTTCCATGCCCACTTCTTGGCTTTCTTCAGTGACCAGCTCTGTTCTGTGGTCTTAAAATAATCCAAAGTGTTCACACTCTCATCGACCACCTCCAAACGGTCTGACTTCCAACCGAATGTACTAATGCCGAGTTTAATTTTATTCTAGCAAGTTGGACGGAATGCCTAGTATCACGAGTAGAATGGCAGACGAGTGGCTAGGTTTCAATGTATTTCGTCTTCCTGCTGTATAATTTCTGCCAGCTACGACGACATTCTCATCCCATTTGCATTATCGCTTATCTTCTCTCTCTATCTCTCATCTCCCACCCCGCCTCTCTTCCCTCGGGGCATTTTCGTTTTTATTAATCTCTTGCGGAGAATTCTAAAACACCAAAATCTGCCAAATCGAAGGATTCTGAAATGCCAAAACCTGCTAAATCGAAGGGATGATCCTATCATACCATTTCAATCTCAATTCTGCCAAAGCATCCTGATTTACGGTTCCGAAACCTGAACTATTCTACAGGGCGATCACAAGTGCATTGAAGCCTTCCACATGTGCAAACATAGGCGAATTATTACTATCAGCTGGTAGGACCGGGTCTCAAACGATGCAGTCGGATCAAGATGCTGAGTAGCGCATGAGATGCAGTGGTCAGCGACCGATAGCTAACTGCTAGCGTCAGGGCCAGCGAACCAGAGCTGCCAAGACCCTTCTACACCTCCACTCGGTGATCCTGGATAACAGGTTGCAACGGAGCAGACTGGTTAAGGAGAAGGAATCGAAGAGGGAATGCCAACCCGGTACTCAAAAAAATGCTTGAAGTCGTATGTGTTGGACCAAAAGGTGCAAATATCGCAGTCAAGCTGTAAACTACGATACAGCGCATTCCGCTCTCTGGACTACATTCAGCTATTTAGGCCCGTGTCAGGGTTTGGCAGTGGTAGATTGAGAACCAACGAAGCCAAGCCAAGCGATGCAGTCATCTGACGGACATGAAGCCCGCCTTGCACAGGATACCCTCGTCAACCAGCGCTTTAAGCTGGCCATGGACTTCTCGTATGGGGAGCGGCTCCGTCCGTCTATACACTATCTTAGTTTGTCTTAGTTGACCTGTACGGTCGGATGCCCCTTGTACATGTCTCTGCTCTGACGGGAGTAGGATTTGCTGCTTAGCGAGCTAGTCTCGAGCAGCTTATTACTCCGCTGCGCTTGGACAAGTGCCGCGGAGGATGGTTCAGTTTTGCAAGTCCATCTTAATGGACTCAAAACACTAAGCAAAAGTAATTCCGCAGCCTGTTAGACGCCATCTAAACTGTTTTAATATGGCCATTGTGTCTTGAAAACAGTTTTCATGTGGCCATTGTGTCATGAAAACTTCTCATGTGGCCATTGTGTCATGAAAACTTCTTATATGGCCATTGTGTCATGAAAACTTCTCATGTGGCCATTGTGTCATGAAAACTTTTCATGTGGCCATTGTCATAGAAAGTATATGGTCATCGTGTCATACAGAGCGTTGTCATACGTTTCTTATCATACTGCTGCTGTGCCATATAAAGTTATCATACAGCGCACGTGTTATAGAGGGTGTTATCATACAGCGCACGTGTTATATAGGGTGTCATCATACAGCGCACGTGTTATAGAGGGTGTTATCATACAGCGCACGTGTTATATAGGGTGTCATCATACAGCGCACGTGTTATAGAGGGTGTTATCATACAGTGCACGTGTTATAGAGGGTGTTATCATACAGTGCACGTGTTATAGAGGGTGTTATCATACAGTGCACGTGTTATAGAGGGTGTTATCATACAGTGCACGTATTATAGAGGGTGTTATCATACAGTGCACGTGTTATAGAGGATGTTACCATACGGTCCTTTTGTCATAGAAGGCGTTAGTCATACTGGTCCGTGTGTTTTAGAAAGTTATCAAACCTCCTTGTGTCATAGAAAATGTTGTCATATGGCCCTTGTCATATACGTTGTTGTCAAGTGACCCCTGTGTGTGTTGGGTTTGAGAGCCCTACTTTAAGCAAACCCGCTCTAGATAATCCACCAGCCCCCAGTGAACGGAAGGTGCTTCCTTGCTCATGTCAATTTGAGCCGCGTGCTGGCTAAATATAGCTCCCCCATTTCTGGCCCTGCTCTTGTAAAATAGGTGGTGTGTTCTAAATATAGACACGTCGCTATACTTTCCTGCTGCTGATGTCTGCCTGGTCCTTGCACGTGCAGTGTGCATAGTGCATACACTTTATCTTATCTTAACTGTAAAACAGTGGCTAGAGCTTTGAAGAAACCATACATTTGAGAAGTGATGGGAAAATAGTTCACACATCTTTTCCTCTGTATTTCGTATATCTCACGATATTCATTACCCAGTTGTGAAGAGCTCTTAATTTTCACTGTCTTTGATTTTTGATCATTGACTTGAGTGCCTACATCATTCAAGTGTTCATCGTCGCCCGTTTCGCCCCAATAAGAAGCAGAGACCACCACTGCAGTTGTCATTTTAAAGGAATCCTGTTTCGAGAGGAGCGCGTGGCCGAATGGTTCCGAGGCCTGTCTGCCGACAAGGAGGGCAGTGGTTCGAATTCCGGTATGGCATATGTTCTTTTTCTGTTGTAGGGGAAATAAAGAGACAGTCAGCACACTACGTGGCGATCGCAGTGGCGAAGCGACTTGTAGTTCTCAGCCTAAAACAAACCTCGACTACCCCAGCAACGGGGAAAGTCGTATTGACAGTGTTTTTTCTTCTTTTGTTTCGCCCCTAAGCGAAGTGCTTGTTTAACTGCACTTGGTCCTTGTATATGCATACTTTTTTTTACATTAGTTTATTTTTTTTTTTTAAACCACGCTGTTCAAGCAAAACCCATTTCAATCGTATATAAAGGTGACAGTTGGCCTGTTTATTTTTCAGAGCTCAAATGTAGCTGGTTCTTATTTAACATAGAGCTCGAGATTGTTCCCCCTTACATCCATACTAATTCAGTCTTCTTCAGTTCAGCCCATTGTACTCATTCGCGGTGCGAGAAGTTCAGGGGATCAAATCACTGACGAGCCTTAATATTTTGTCCTTCTCATTGTTTCAAATCAGACCAGTTTGTTATAACATCAATAAATAAATAGTTAAGAACGGGAATCGGCTGCGGTTTATTTATTTCCCGGCTGTAATCGCCACCGAATTTACAGTCGTGGAATCAATAAAGCGAGGTAACTTGTGTACAAAATTAAACGCGTTTCTCTCTGGTTACATAGTCAAAACAAACCAACAATATGGGATGATTTGCGAAGCGTTATTTTCAATCACTACAGTAGTCTAGGGGCGGGATTCTCGCCTATGGGTTATGTGCTTCAAATCGTAGACGAGCCTTATAATTATTATCTTCTCTGTTTCTGTTTAAAATCTAATTTAAACTTATTATATTATTCCGCTGTTCCATTTGATTATAATGTCGTTTTAGGATGCCATCGGGGGGGGGGGGGGGGGGGGGGTTGTAATAGAACTTTTTTGTGATGGTTAGTTGGGGGAGATGAACAGGTTGAGGAAAGAGGGAGATGTGTGGGGAAAAGACTGCAATGGGAATGGGTGCGAGAAGGGACACACTATTTCTGTTAATCTGCTGTTTCTTTCATATTGTTCAGTTCGACTGGCTGATAGATGTTCCGCTCGGGTCTGCTAGTTACTCTACAGAGCTATTAAATCTCAGCTCACGTTTTTGGTTCGTTGATTTCTCTGCCTTACGCTTGACGTCAATTACATCGAGAAAATTGTCACCCATTACCGTCCTTAGCTTGTCCCGTTAGTGGGGCGGAACTCAATCTCAAACAATACAGCTCTAAATAGATGACTACATGCGCTAATCGATGTAAAACCCCAATTCACCTATTTGTATGTAGTACCTGCAAACATTTGTATACAAAAGATTAAGGTTAAAGGGCTCGACTTCATTGCCTCGGGCTCCCCGCATGACTCGGGCTAGGTCTCCCCAAATGACTCGGGCTAGGTCTCCCCAAATGACTCGGGCTAGGTCTCCCCAAATGACTCGGGCTAGGTCTCCCCAAATGACTCGGGCTAGGTCTCTCCATATGACTCGGGCTAGGTCTCTCCATATGGCTCGGGCTAGGTCTCTCCATATGGCTCGGGCTCGGTCTCTCCATATGGCTCGGGCTCGGTCTCTCTATATGGCTCAGGCTCGGTCTCCCCAAATTGCTCGGGCTCGGTCTCCCCAAATGGCTCGGGCTCGGTCTCCCCAAATGGCTCGGGCTCGGTCTCCCCAAATGGCTCGGGCTAGGTCTCTCCATATGGCTCGGGCTCTCCATATGGCTCGGGCTCTGTCTCCCCAAATGGCTCGGTCTCGGTCTCTCTCCGCAGAATGGTATCCACATGCCGAGAGCATCGCACACAACACGAACTCCGTAGCTCTAGCGATGAATTCAGGGTTCCCCGAAAAAAAACAATTTCAGCAAGCTTAAATCCTCCTGATATGGTCGTTGTACGTTAGCGTGGACTTCTATTTCTCGTATTTTAAGCAACTTCCACCGAAAGGTGAAATTGTGTATACAGTCGCTACTAGTGGACCTGTTAATTTCATCAATTACATTTATGTACGAGTCGTTGCTGTTTGGTCCGGTTTAATTTGAACACAAGTGAATATACGTACGATGCGCACGATGTCACTTCTAGTGTAAATAGCACATACCAACCGATAAGTTTTAAAAAATGTATATTATCATCCGACTCAGTTTCTTCAGCTGACCGTTGAATAAAAGGCGGGTGTGATACGGAATTTGTTCAGAGTTGATCAGCGAGCGGTGATTCGGTTTCTAACAGCTGAAGGATGTCGACCAGTTGACATTCATCGCAGAATTCAAGCAGTGTATGACAAAAGTGTGTCAAAGACAATAGTGAAGAACTGGACAACGATGTTTAAAGAAGGATGTGAGTTAACGAAAGACCTTCCGAGACCAGGTCAGGCGCATTTTGTTGCGTAAACTCACGTCCTTCTTTGAAGTCGTTCATGTCATGTCAAAGCGTAAGGTATAAAAATCAGCTAAACCTGAGAGTTTATAGAGTTAATAGCTCGGGGGGGGGGGGGGGGGGGGGGGTCTAGCAACCACGCCATGTGAGGACGTTTAGCAACCGCTGCAAGAGCTCGTGTTGATGGGCCCTGAAAGAGGAGCGAAGAATTACTTTTGCTTCCTCGTTCGTCTTCAGACCACAACTTCAATAACTCTAACGAAGGCGGCAGTCGACTCAAGGCTCAGTACACTTCCGCACAGCTTCTCTGGGAAGGACACTGGCAGTTGCGAAATGCTACTTTTTTTGTCGGTATGCAGTGGTCATTTCTGCAAAATGGTGAGTCTATCCGCCTCCTCCTTGCTCTCTCTGGTGAGTCTGTCCGCCTCCTCGTTGCCCTCTCTGGTGAGTCTGTCCGCCTCCTCGTTGCCCTCTCTGGTGAGTCTGTCCGCCTCCTCGTTGCCCTCTGTGGTGAGTCTGTCCGCCTCCTCGTTGCCCTCTCTGGCGATTCTGTCCACCTCCTCGTTGCCCTCTCTGGCGATTCTGTCCACCTCCTCGTTGCCCTCTCTGTCGAGTCTGTCCGCCTCCTCGTTGCCCTCTCTGGCGAGTCTGTCCGCCTCCTCGTTGCATTCTCTGGTGAGTCTGTCCGCCTCCTCGTTGCCCTCTCTGGCGAGTCTGTCCACCTCCTCGTTGCCCTCTCTGGCGAGTCTGTCCGCCTCCTCGTTGCCCTCTCTGGTGAATCGGTCCGCCTCCTCGTTGCCTGGAGTGTTGCAGTGGGCTGGTATCCACTGGGCTATGCTTTTTATTTTTAAGCACTGGGACAGGCGTTCGAGCGAGTATGCCATATCGTCGAGTTTATTTTTGTACTGGTTCGTGAGCGCCATCAACACTGCTAGGGCGTCTGTGAGAATGATCACTTGCTTTTCTGCCTGCTCCTTGTGGTCTATAAGGGTCTCAGCTGCTTGTCTGCCTGCTCCTTGTGGTCTATACGGGTCTCAGCTGCTTGTCTGCCTGCTCCTTGTGGTCTATAAGGGTCTCAGCTGCTTGTCTTGGGGCACTGGCTTCGGCACTGAAGCTGCTGCATCGTCTCTTAGCGGTAATAGCAACACTAGCCTGTCGGGCATGTGGCAAGAGGGGATTCAGGAGGGTGTCGAGCATGGGGTTGGCTATCCCATCATGTAGACACTTCAAGCCACACTACCAGTCAACTTCTGATGACTGGGGATGTATTTTATAGAAGACATATGCTCCATATGGAACTCCGATTTTGATTCATTGACTGCAAAAGCCGGTATGCAGGCCTCGTGTAAAGAGACCAATCGTAAATACAACTTAAAACTTTGACGCTAGACCGGTCAGGCACAACATACTGACAGGATGTCGCGGCAGGGTCAGGCACAATACACTGACCAAGACCACTATTTCTTCCATGTAGCGTTCCCTGGGGAAAAGGCTGTTTTTAAGGCAGCCTGGCTGATGAGATGTGGATCAATGTGTTCCCCCTAGTAGTGACCACAACGCAGATAGAGCTAAGCATAGCACAACCGTCTGGAGGACCATGGTCCATCAGCATGCTCGGGATGTGAGGAAAGCTACTACAACCCGCCACCTAACCTCCTTTTCAGGGCGCACAAAAAGAGTAAACTTACTCATTGTGGACATGAAACAAAAAACAACTTACCTATTACATTGAACAAAACAGTGAAAGATATTAAATGCTAGGAAATGACCTTACTTTAAAAATAAGCCAAATATGCAGCGATGAATGAGTCGACAGAAGCCAGCATTCATAGCTGTCTGCCTATAACTGACCAAGACCTATAACTGACCAAGACCTATAACTGACCAAGACCACATTCCACCTCCTCCAAGTGGTGGCTCTGGAAACAGACTGCAACAATGTGGACTGGCTAAGGGATTAGGGTTAGAAGAGGGAAGGCAAACCCAGCCCCAAGAATGCTGTGCTGAAATCGGATGTGTCCAGCTGAAAGGCGCAGATATCGCTACCTATGTGGAAACTACCACATAATGCAATTTTTAAGGATGGTCGCGAAAGAGGAAGAAGACGATGAGGATGCAAAGGAAGAAGAAGAGGAGAAAGAAGGATAACAGGAGTAGAGAGAACAGGAAGAGGAGAAAGAGGAATATGAGTAAGAGAAAAAGGAGGAAGATGAAGGGAAAGAAGAGAAATAAGAGGGAGATGAAGAGGACGGATGGGGAGGTAGATGGACAGAAGGAAGGAAGACAAATGAGGGGGGAAGATATAGAGTGGCAAGCTGCAGTTGTTGCTGTTGTAGTTACAGATCCAGTAGTATCCAGGCTCTTTGATCCAGCAGCACCCAGGCTCTCGCCCTTCTGCCTATTGCCATATAATGGTATCTACACGTGTTTATCAGTTGCTGTTCAGTGTCCCACAAGCTCTTCAATATACCTGACCTTGCAAGAACAAGACTCTTACTAGCTGCAGATAAAACACATGATCGACAAGGGAACGTAATTGCTGATGAGAATGGAGCGTATCGACAATTGGGATTTTCAGTCCGGTCTCTATGCTGAAAGATCCAAACGCTGTAACCGCACTGCCACTCGCATGCTTCAATAACCCAAAATAGTTTACGCCGCTGGAGTCTATTATCCCCATGCTACTCATTGGAGATCCCATTAGCCGTTTTGTACGGAGCACCTGTAATAACATGCGTGGCGTCTGAAAATTACCTGTACAATGTTTTTGTCCAATTTAAGAGAAAAAATGCGGTGTTCAGATACTAGGGCTGTTTCTTTCTTGCAGAGAAATTCTTGAAATCTTGTTACCGTAATGGTAGGGCGGTCGCTTTTCACTGCAAAGGTGCCGGGGTATGCTCCCGTCTACCTAGTTTTTAACGCGGCATATTCTCTCGTATGCCTTTACTTGTGAAATTTGCATCTGTACAAGTCACAATCTCATTTCATTCAGTCACGGATCTCTCCTGTTTCATACAGTCACTATTATATTTCATTCAGCCAATATCTTAGTGTCATTCTGTCACTCTCTCCTTTTTCGTTGTCATTATCTCAATTTCATAGTGACAATGAAATATAGATAGTGACAATCTCTATTTCATTCGGTCACTGTCTATTTCATTCGGTCACTACGTCTATTTCATTTGGTCACTACCTCTATCTTCTTCTTCTTCTTCGTTCATTCTCAATCTCACACTACCAAACCCTAAAAGGGCTTAAGTAGCAGAATGTAGTCCAGAGAACGGAATGCGTTGTGTCGTAGTTTACAGCTTGGCTGTGATATTTGCACCTTTCGGTCCAACACATCCGACTTCAGCAAGCATTTTTTGAGTACCGGGTTAGCATTCCCTCTTCGATCCCTTCTCCTTAGCCAGTCTGCCCTGCTGCAGCCTGTTGTCCAGGATCACCGCGTGGAGGTGTAGAAGGGTCTTGGCAGCTATGGTTCGCTGGCCCTGACGCTAGCAGTCAGCTATGGGTCGCTAACCACTGCAGCTCATGTGCTGCTTCCCCACATCTTGATCCCCTATTTCATTCAATCACTACCTCTATTTCATTTGGTCACTACCTCTATTTCATTCAGTCACTATCTCTCTTTCATTTAGTAGGTAATCTTATCCTCATATCTATCTGTTATTTTCGCGCCAAACACGACACATAAGGCAGAAACAAATGCATTGTATTTAGATCGTGTATGGTGCTGAGGCTTATAGTTGAACCCTCTCGGATGATTGTTCTTTTGAATTTCTTTGGGTCTCCCTCTTTTCCGAACGTCCCTTGGTGTCCATACGAGTGCTTGCAGTGGAAGCCGATTGATGTTTATTTTGAGGACATGTTCGATGTATGTCCATCGTTTGTTTTTCCGGATGGTCGACACGTCTGTGTTCTTATCTAGTTCATTAGTTATGAACTGGTCCTAACGTATATTCAATCATTTTCTGAAACATTTATTTTCAAAGACATTTAGTTTGTTTTTCAGCGCTGTTGTCTTAGTTTTCACATCCATATGTCAGGACTGATATCACAATTGAGTTGAATAGTCTGAGCTTCGCATGTTGTTTGCTCAGTGTCGTTGATTTCCAGATGTTGATGAGCTGATTAAAGGCGCACGAGGCCAAAACAATTCTAATGGAAATTTCTTTCGTGGCATCTCCATCTTGTCATTTTGCTTCCCAGGTATGTGTAGTGTTGGACATTTTGTAGAATAGTCGCGTAATGTTATCCGTGCGATATGTCAACATATTCATTTTGCTTCCCAGGTTTGTGTAGTGTTGGACATTTTGTAGAATAGTCGCGTAATGTTATCCGTGCGATATGTCAACATATTCATCTCAACACAAGGCTCTGAATGGTGTGATAATGAATACGGAATTGGTTTCCTCTACGTAAACGTAATCTACTAATAGCTACTTTCACATTGATCGCTACACGCCACTCAAGCTAATAATAGCTCAACATCAAGGAATTGGGCAGCACAACTTCGTCAGACATTTGTGGATTCTTGTATTATGGTCGCATCACTTGTTTGGTCGCATCACTTGTTTTACAAATCACTTGTTGGGCACAATCACTTGTTGGGTACAATCACTTGTTGGGTCGAATCACTGGTTATATATATTTTTTATTGTCAGCATATAAAATTCGATTTAATTACTGCCATTGTATGGTTATAGTTGTGAGTGTCGTGAGCGTGTTTTGTTGCTTTCCTCAGACATGAGAGGACGCAAGGAGTTGATTGAGCACTACGATCCAGCCCAGTCCAGTTTCACCATTAAGCATCGAGAAGAGACTCGCAGTGAGTATAGTTCTGGTTGTTCGTATGTAGGTAATGAAATCGAGAGTTTAACAGTCGAGGTCAGGTGAAACATACTGGACCAACTATTTTAGTCAGGGTCAGGTGAAACGTTTTGAGCAGACTGTTAGTCGGAGTCAGGTGGATCATACTGATCAGACTATGTTAGTCATTGCAGAAATAGCCAAAGCAAAGATGCACGAAGATCCCATAAACGCACTAACAACACCAAAACCCATCACTACTGTACGAAAACCTACCTGGAGGCAGGATATATTTCCAGAGGTGGTAGAAAATATACCAGGTATTGCAAACAAAAACTGCCAGACTGAAAAAGAAAGAGATACTACCCTAAGCTTCATAACGAAAAGCTACCCAAGCATGGACTGGACCCATGCATACACCGACGGTTCTGTAACAAACACTACACAGAACGGAGGGGCAGGAGCATTCCTGAACCTACCAAATGGCAGAAAAATAACACTGTCATTCGCTACTGGTAAGTACACAAGCAATTTCAGAGCAGAGGCAGAGGCACTGAGGGCGGCAGTGGAAGAAATCGTGACACACAGTGAAAATGAGAGCCATATAGTCCTGCTGACAGATGCTCTCACCGTAGTCACAGCGCTAAAAAGCCAGAAAAACACTGAGCTTAATGACTTAAGAGCAGCACTCTGCAAACTGTGCCAGCAGTCCGCACCAAAAAGGGTAGTGGTACAGTGGGTTCCGTCACACTGCAACATCCAAGGCAACGAGGAGGCAGACTGGCAAAAGAAGGTGCAAGACTACCACAAACAGATACCAGTATGACGTACGAAGAGTCAAAACGGCTTATCAAAGCCAGATACATGACCAAATGGGAAACCGAACATACTGGTTACACCAAAAACGATGCCTATTACCAGTTGAACCGAAGAGAGCAGGTCGTTGTCTTCAGACTTCGCACCGGCCACAACAGACTGAGGTACCACCTATTCAACAAATTGAAGATAGGGTGTACCGACGAATTCCCGTGCGGTACTGGTAAAATGACCGCTGAAATCTGCTGCAGAACTGCCCGACATACGAGGATCAGAGAGAGCAGATGTGGCCATTACCAGTGGAACTGCAAGACAAGCTCTATGGCGGTGGCGAGAGCCTCAGGATGACCGCCGCTTTTTTCGAAAAAAATATGGTTACTGTCTGACTGCGTACGCAGAAGAAGAAGACTATGTTAGTCAGGGGTAATGTGCTGATCAGACTGTTAGATAGGGTCAGGTGTACCGATCAGACTGTTAGTCAGGGTCAGGTGTACCGATCAGACTGTTAGTCAGGGGCAGGTGTACCGATCAGACTGTTAGTTAGGGTCATGTGTACCGATCAGACTGTAATGGGCAGGTGTACCGATCAGACTGTTAGTTAGGGTCATGTGTACCGATCAGACTGTTAGTTAGGCTCATGTGTACCGATCAGACTGTTAGTTAGGGTCAGGTGTACCGATCAGACTGTTTGTTAGGGTCAGGTGTACCGATCAGACTGTTGGTCGAGGTCAGGTGGATCATACTGATCAGACTATGTTAGTCAGGGGTAATGTGCTGATCAGACTGTTAGTTAAGTTAGGGTCAGGTGTACCGATCAGACTGTTAGTTAGGGTCATGTGTACCGATCAGACTTAAGTCAGGGTCAGGCGAATATACTCGCCAACAACTTACCTCACATGTAGTCTTCCTGGAAACGGCCTGTTTCATGGCCGCCTGGCTAACGAGGTTGAGCGGGCAACGTGATCCCGCAATAGTGATCACCACGCCGATGAAGCCAAACATAGCACAACAGCCTGAATGACCCCAGTCTACCTTCATCAGCGCTCTCGGGATGTCAGGAAACCTACTGCAACCCGCCACTAAACGCCCCTTTTCATGGTGCACAAAAAAGTCATCTTAAACATTATGAACACTAGAACAACAGCTCCTCTTGACGTTCGTGTTGTAGCAGGTTACATTGGCTCCTCCTACATCCAGATGCATACTTGTGTAGTGCAATTTAAGGTTCCTCTGTAAGCTAACCAAATGGGGAAAAAAGTCTCGATTCTCATCTCGTTGGTAAAACTTCTGCGTAGCTGGACATCCGGCCGGGACTTATGAGTCTGAGCGAGAGGGCAGGTCGTTGCTGAATTGGGGCATACATGTCATTAACCTCCAGATTGAGAATTGGCGTTAAGATGGCAAATTATCTGAGACCTCTTTAACTATTGCAGTCATCGTGACTGACGTGCAAGCCGTACTTCAGAAGGTACAGAATTAATGACCGAGGTACGAGTGGATAGCAGCTGTTGAGGCCTCAAATCTCCAGGGGTTGACATGGATCTACTGTCCTGGTCATGCCGGGGTTCAGGGCAATGAAAGAGCTGACATCTTGGCTTCTCAAGCTCCCATCATCGGCACGTTAGAGGTGGATAGGAATGACATTTTGAAATGATACAATGACCGCCTGTTGGATAAGGACACCGATATACATGAAGCAGCAATACAGAGGCTGCAAAGTTTTGACATCAAATGAGGTTCGAGCAGAGTGGGGCGCATGGGAGGACGGAGCAGGAGAGTGTGCAACCAGCGAGCTACAGGGACCATCAACATCCAGACCCTACATTATTTGCTGAGAGAGACTGAGCACCAATGGGTATGTCTGGAGTGCAGTGACTTCGATTCCAGAAATTGACAAAACTGCTGGGACTGTTTCCATGACTATGAACTAGGCCGTGATCTTGGATCTTAGTGCCCTGTATCAACAAATCCACAAGACCTTTCCTGAGCAACGCTCCAGTGCTCTCCGTGTCTCTTCTCCATTAGAGTTTTGGTCAGCCACTCTCTTGACCTGTAGATTCCACAACAGAAGCTATCCTTTAATGACGTCAGTGTTTTTTTTTTTCCCTCAGCTCATTTTTCGTTGCAGCTGTCTGTTTATATATATCTTATGTATACATATGTTGGCAAGAATAGCACAGACAATAGCGCCGCTTGCCCGACTTAGCTATGTGCACGAAGATCAGTCTATAATGCATACATTGATCCTGGCAATATTCCTCTATGCCTGTGAGACATGGACAATTACAGCAGACCTGCAGTGGAGGATGCATGTCTTTAAGGTGATGTTTCCGAAGACTTCTAAACGTCACATACAAAGACCGAGTTACAATTGAGGAAATACGAGAAGGAATTACAACAATAGGGCCTTTTGAACACCTCTTGGCAACGGTCAAATGACGGGAACTCATTTGGTAAGGCCACATTTTGAGAGATCAGACGTTTTTGCAAATACTATTTGGGACAGAAAGGTGCAACGAGGACGAAGTCATCCCAAAAATAGGAGAACATAATATCTTTGACCAGAAGGCACACGCAGCGGCCACTGATATAGAAGGGTAGCATGAGTCTGTGGGGGTGTCATCGTGGAGGCATCAACGACCTCACATGTTAGGGGAGGACCTGACCTGACCTGACCTAACACACATATTAATGATTATCTTGTACACGCACATTAATAATCGTAACTTAAAACGTCTTTATACTCGTTTAGAAGACTCTGCAGAGCCTGTACACAAGCAGTTTCATTTACATGTCCTTGATCTAAAAACCCTGCACTTCGTATTTTTGAATGCATTAATCGACTCTGCTTCATCTTTCAGTTCCGAACAGGGCATACCAGAGTCAATAGCCACTTGAACCGCATGAATCCCCAGAACCTGCCCCTGTGCAGACATTGCTCTCATCCTGACGAAACAGTTCGACATCTACTCATTGAGTGCAAGGCGCTTGCGGACATGAGGAAAAGATTCTTACAAGCACTGCCGACAATTACCAACACACTGTACGGAGCAGTGACACAACTGAAGAAGACCTGTATCCATATATATTAGAATGGCATTGGGCTGCCAAGAGCAGGCTTGCTCAGCATCCATGGGATAACAAGAACAACATTCGACCCTGCCTCTACTATTTCTTGTGACAATGCATTCCAAGCCATTTTCCACTCGCTGGCCAAAAAGATATTTCCAAATATCTAATATGGGCTTTTCTTTAATTAATTTGTAGCTGTGCTAATATATCCTGAACGCTGATATTAGTCATCCTGATCCTGTTAATATACCTAGTTATACCCGTTCAAGCTAGAAGCTTCTACTCTATCCAGATATCAAGACGTACTTCATCACTGGGAGGAAGCCTGGCAATGAGGGTATCCCAGGCCTGGACGCCCTAGCCGATGAACGACCTGAACATCTACTCAAAGACAAGGTGGTTAAGGAGACTCAGGAGGTAACTTTTAGCTCTATTTCAGTACATAACGTCTGAGTAGCAGAGTAGATAGTGCACCGGTTACTCATGGCAGATATGCTGGGTTTAATTCACGGTTTTGATATGCCCAGTATACCAAGTTGTAAATGGGATCTGACTATTAGAGGAGGCAAGGAAGCAAGGAAGGAAATTGGTCACACACACACCCCCCCCCCCCCCACACCCCCCCCCCCCACCTCGTCAAGGCAAAGACCTAGGACAATTTAGCCTAGAACACTTCATCCCTGACTGCATTGTCTGATATGGGGCTCTGTTCTATTCAACACTTAATTAACGTGTGTTCATTGAGGACCGCATGAATTTCCATAAAGGCCATCTGTGTGTTACAGATACAAATAGAATCACTGCCACACTGAGAGAATATCTACGATAGATTCTCCAACTTTTTCATTCATCCATGCACACATTAGTGTGAAGTCATCATCATGTAGCATGTCCTTTATAGAATGTCGCTCCCATCAAAGTCTGTCTGAAAGAAACTCTTTCCCTTGCCAAAACTCCAGCCTCAGCATTCCTGGATATCTTGGTGTCTTCGCTTTCTTGGTCTACTCCTGCTTCTTTTGCCTGGCACCATACCTTCCATCACTGTTCTCTCGAGACAGTTGTCTATTGATTTGACCAAAGTATTTCAATTTTCTGGCCAAAATGGAATTCATAAACCAGTTCTCAAGATTCAACTCTAAGTCCAGGGTATTCTGAGGATCTTTCTGAAACATTTTGGCTCGAAGGATTCGATTCTTTGTCTAGAAGTTTTGGTAATTGTTCACAGCCATTAGCTGCCACAGGAAAAATACAGGCTATCAAGACTTTGTCATAATTTCCTTACGCTGTTCAGTCTCTGCATTGCCATTACTATTCTTCTACTGATTTCTTTGGAGCAGACGCCATTCTTGTCAATTCTGGATCCCAAATATTCAAAATGCGTGACCTGATCTATTTCTTCACCATCTACTGTAAATGTATGTTGACATTGTGTTTTGTCGGTGGTCATTATATTTGTTTTCTTTGTTTATAAACAGGTTGTTATCTTTACTGTGTCCATTAACGGCTGAAAGTAGCTGCTTTAGCTCTCGGCACTTCTTGAAATCATCACTGTGTCGTCTGCGTATCGTAGCTCTGAAATCTCGTAACCGCTAATCGTAAATGTATCAAAACTGTCAAAGTTCTAGTCTTCTCTAACATTTCTTATTATACATTCCGCATAAATGTTATACAGATAAGGTGAGAGGACACATCCCTGTCTTACTTCCTTTTGTACTGCGCACCAATCTGTTTGTCCAGATATTCAGACAGGAGCTCGTTGATCTTGGTATAATGTTTCAATGAGATGGATAATATATACAGGAAAACCCATTTCTTTCATAATGTTCCACAAATTCTGTTTTACCATACCGAACGCCTGTGTGTAATCAATGAAACACCACATTAAATATATAGTTTTTAAAATGCCCATTTATAAAATAGAAGATACATTTTTTTTAAATATATAATATATGATAAACAAAATACAGTTTTTAAAATACCCCATATATACCAGAATATAAGTAAAACAAAATACCTTAAATATGATACAGGAATATCAGTTAAATCAAAATAAGGTCCTTATATATATATATATATATATATATATATATTATGACACATGAATATGTTTTAGAAAATACCCCATATATATACAGTAATCTCATTTTTAGAAAAATAAAATACCCCATATTTGTGATACAGGAATACTTAAATATAAACACCCATATGTCAGGTACCAATTTACAGCTTGGTCGACTGGAGAAGCGGTCATACCAGGAACAAACCCACACTCAAATTGTTATATGTCCATCCTGATTTCAAACCCTGGTGCGGTTGTAATCCTAGTCTTAGCAAGCAAGCTCACTGCCGACTGGGCTACATGCTCCACATATGTAATTTTGTATGTAATGTATCACATGGGGGGTTGGTGGGTGTGTGGATAAGATAAGATAAATTTAATTTAATACATCTCGTTAAGTGGTAAAATTGCAACCCTTTTATTTATTTTTCAAAATACTTTTTGGCTATCCTCAGAATGCCGTTGGTGCTTGCTCTGATACTCGGCTTGAAGTTAACAAAATCCTGGCAAATGATGTTGAGGTTTGTCATGTTCTGTTATTTTCATCTAGAAGTTCCAATATGGTAGAATACCCTCATCTAGACAAATACAATGTTAGGTATAATAAAAAGAATTATTAAACATAGGATTAAGGAGGTGATTGTCAAATTGTATAAAGCCTTAGTTAGACCTAGATTGGAGTATTGTGTACAGGTGTGGAGTCCTTATCGTAGAGGAGATATAAACATGCTGGAAAGGATACAAAGAAGAGCAACAAAACTGATAGTGGGATTCTAGAATTACAGTTACGAGGAAAGACTCAGAAAAACTGGCCTACAGTGTCTAGAGAAAAGAATTTGAGGTGACAATACAGGTTTATAAGAATCACAGAAAAGGTTAAATTAGATAAAAGAACAAGAGGGCACAGCTACAAATTAACTAAAGAATGGTCCAGATTGGATATTAGGAAATATTTTTTTAGTCAGAGAGTAGTGTCTGCTTGGAATGCATTGCCAGGGGAGGTAGTGGAGGCAGTCAGTTAATGCATTTAAGAATAGATTGGATGTGCATAGCTTTTAAAGCAGGATAATGCAGATGTGACTGGTTGTATACACTCTGATGAGTCTTCTAAACGAGTATAAAGACGTTGTTATAAATCTCACTGTGGGAGAGTAGTTCCTTCTATAAATCTAACTGTGCAAGAGTACTCTCTTCTATAAATCTCACTATGGAGGAGTACTCCCTTCTATAAATCTCAATGTGGTAGAATAATCCCATCTATAAATCCCACTAGGGTAGAATAATTCCATCTAGAAATCCCATTATAGTAGAATACTCCATCTAAAAACTCCACTATGGCAGAAATACTCTATTCCAACTGAGGACATTGAGTGTGTTGTGGGATTTTGCTAGGAAATCTTGAAACAAAACACCAAACATGATTGAGAAGTAGAGGAATGAATGTTTTCTATGAACAATTACAAGAAGAAAGCCCATTTTGGTGGCGTCATTTCACAAAATTGTGGACCTCTTGTATGAAGTTCCATCTGCCTAGGCAATCAGGGCTCATCATGCTGGCTTGTCAGGACCGTGGTTGATGCAGAGACCCAGACAGTGTGGAGGACAAATGAAGTGGAGGCGAATTCTTTGTCAATTGTTGCATGTGTGGCTCCTGTGACGATTCCATGATATGAGGTCTTTTCCTGTCCATAAATTCCAGGAGCCTGTTTAGCCCGGATGTTCTGAAAGAGGCACACCACATGGTTGAAGATCGCGGGGTGATCTCTGTCAGGGACCCACACAGGAGAGAGGCAAATGAAAGTCAAAGAACACGGGGAAAAGAGACCTAGAAGGGATTACAAGAAAAATGGGTGTAAACTCAAGGAACTGGTGAAAATAGAACAGTGCAGATCTGTTTGGAGAGGGTTGATTGATGGTCCATGTGCCACAAGGTGGTATGGGTGAAGGGTGAGGGTTGGTTGATGGTCTGGGTTGGTTGATGGTCTATGTGCCTCAAGGTGGTATGGGTGAAGTGGGAGGGTTGGTTGATGGTCTATACACACTAGGTGATATGGGTGAAGTGAGAGGGTCCGAAATCCAACACAGATGTAATAAAGCAAGTCAAATCATTGGGCAAATGTCCTCGATATTGCGATGTAAGCACGTGACAGTAGCTACAAAAAGAACTCAATTACAACACAATATTCCTATTCCTACCCACATTGTGCTATCAGTACAAGAATTAAACAAGAATGGATAGAATCAGAAATGAAGATATTAGGAAACAAATAGGAACAACACCAGTGCTAGACCTCAAAAGACAGCAAACCAAATAGTTCGGCCAAGTGACGCGTCAAACACCAGATAGTTTTTCTCAGAAAGCATTGCAACACAGATACAATGGACACAAAGCCAATGGCCGACCACACAAAAGATGGATAGCAGGAATAACAAGCAGTGAAGCTCCCCATGTACGAAGCACATACTAGGGCCCGCTCAAGAATTCTCTTTATAAGCTGACGCTGAAAGACACAGTTCAGTTCGGTTCATCCCGTAACCCATCAGGTCGTTCGGGCACACTTGAAGACACACTCACAATCTCACACCATCTCTCTCTATCCGCTGCCACCAGTCGTGCCTCACCATGATGAAGGTTTGAACACTCAGTGATGTTGTCTGCCCATCTCTTCCTTGGACGTCCCCGTCCTCTCTTTCCTGGTACGGAACTATGCAGCATCGAAAGACACAAGCAGGACGGAAAAAAAAACGAAGTAACTTGCTATTAGTCATCTCTTGAACAGACTGTCAGGGATCAAGACGTTGAGCAGCGCATGAGCTGCAGTGGTCAGCGACCCATAGCTGACTGGTAGCGTCATGGCCAGCGAACCAGAGCTGCCAAGACCCTTCTACACCTCCACGCGGTGATCTTGGATAACAGACTGCAGCAGGGCAGACTGGCTAAGGAGAAGGCATCGAAGAGGGAATGCTAACCCGGTACTTAAAAAATGCATGCTGAAGTTGGATGTTTTGGACCGAAAGGTGCAAATATCGCAGTCAACTACGGCACAACGCAATCCGTTCTCTGGACAACATTCTGCTACTTAAGCCCTTTCAGGGTTTGGTAGCGGGAGATTGAGAACGAACGCAGAAGAAGAACAGACTGTCATCAATTTTCTGATTTATTTCATTTTCTCCATTCATATCTTAACGCCCCCCACCATGTGATTTACAATAATCTCTTACCAACTACTGAATTGAGGACTTGAATGTGGCATTGTGGCCTTATCCACAGAACACTTCCTCTGCAGCAGCCGACCTGTTCTCCCAGAGAATCCCAGACATCATGGCCGTCACAGATGCTGGAGACAACCAAGATAAGATCGTGGACGAACTAGGTAAGGAACAGATGTTTCCATATGTTCTTACATGTGAAGAATGTGTCCATATGTGTAAAGGATGTGTTCATATGTGCAATTGTAAAAAGGATGTGTGTATATGTGTAAAGGATCTCCAAATTTGCATGTGTAATGGGTGTGTCCAAATGAGTATGTGTAAAGGATGTGTCCAAATTTGCACGTGTAAAGGATGTGTGCATATGCAAAAAGGATGTTTTCAAATTTACACGTGTATATCGTGTCCAAATGTGTAAAAGATATGTTCAAATTTACATATGTGTAAAGGACGTGTCCATATGTGTAAACAATGTTTCCACATGTGCAAAGATGTTTCCACACATAAGATATGTGGCAGTATGGCTCGGTTAAACAGTTGGATCCAGCTTGGCTCATAAACAGCGATGCCACATACTAGCGGATCATCATCTGCCATGCCCTTTGCAGAACGTCCCATCACAGCCCATCTGAAACTCAATCTTTAGCCAAATCTCCAGCCTGCTTGATGTTGATTTGCCACTGCCTCTCTTGCCCGGCACCATACCTTCCATTACCGTTCTCCAAATTTTCTGGTCATGATAGAATTTATGAACCAGTTCTCTGTCCTTCTTTTCTTCTTCTTCGTACGCTGTTCTCTACGTCCCATGTCTGCATTCTTGTTATCATTCTGAAGACATTTCTATAACATTTCGACTCAAAGGACTCAAAAGAATGATTTGGTGCTTATATCACTCTCCGATTGTATTGTTACAAAATATACTGTATAATACAACTATACAGCCAAGTAACAGAGCATAATCTTCTACATCAGGACTATGTCAGAATCATCAGTAGAAACACTCGAACCAACTGCCACAACTGCACCGATCCATACTCGACAGTGCAAACAGGTGTAGCAGGTGCTGCTCGTATGCCTAGTACTCTGCCAGGGATAAGCAAAGTTGTTAGCTGTCCTCTCAACCTTGAATAACTCTGGATATATGTCACGTTTATGTGTGTGAGCATGTTTGATAACAAGACCAATGGTTCTTCTAATGATGTAGTATGACACATGTGGGGTCATGCTGGTGTCGCTATATTCATCCAGCAGTCTTTCTATCTATATTCAGGAGCAGAAAATAGGCTCACTACACTGTCTGTGTGTTTCTGTGTGTGTGCGTGCGTGTGTGTGTGTTGTATGTGTATTAGTGTCTGTTTTTTGCGTGCATTTTCGTGTGTTTACCTGTGTGCTTTTTAAGGAGAGACTAGTCAGGCAAAATATATTTATCAGACATATTAGTCAGGTTCAGGCAAAAACATACATGCCAAGACTCTCACCTCAGCTTCATAGTAGCTCTCTCTGGAAATGGGAGCTTTTTGTCATGGTAATCTGGCTAACACGGTGAGGAATCGACGTGATCCCCGTAGTAGTGAATGACATGCAGATGAAGTCAAGCATAGCATAACCGCCTGGAGGACCTGACAACTGTCTGGAGGACCCCGGTCCACCTTCATCAGCACGCTCGGGATATGAGGAAAGCTACTGCAACCCACCACTTAACGTCCTTTTCAATGCTCACAAAAGAGTAACCTACTCATTGTGGGCATTCATAAACTACCAACCAACCACCTGGGTGCTTCCGTTTCTGTGTGTTTTGTGTGCGTTTCTGTGTGCGTTTCTGTGTGCATGTGTTTTGTTTGTGTTTCTCTATTTTTGTGTGATTTTTGTTTGTTTGTTTCTGTGTGTGTTTCTTTGAGTGTGGGTGTGTCATATTCTTATAACCTTAATCACATCTATTAGTCGTTCAATGTAAATATTTCTCATATGTTCATCACTACCTTCCTACATGTGCATCCAGGGGTTTTGTGAAGCAGAGAATAAGACTATTGCACCGTGTGTGTCAGTGTGTTTTTCTAACCGTGTTTGTTTGTGCATAATATATATATATATATATATATATGCTGCGGTCGATGATGGGGTACATATCATAGGCATAGGGACGGACACACAAACCCTGTTATCACAAGATGTAGACTCTGAAGAGGAGAGACCAAACTGGTAGTTATACTCTGGTGGCATAGCTCTCATGATCATAGAGACATGAATGCCTCTATGTAGATAAAATGTCTACTATAGAGAGAAGAGCCTCTACTTTTAAATATGTTCAGTCAGTGTAACTCATATAGTTATAAGGACACAGGCACCATATCATCACAAGATGTAGTCTCTGAGGAGGAGATACCCAACTGATCGTTATGCCTCGCCGGCGCAGCTCTTATGGTGAAAGAGGAACATGCACTCTTGTTCTCACAAAATTTAGTCTCTGGATAGGAGCCCAACTAGTTAACGTCTTATGGTCATAGGGACACGTGTCTCGTTATCTGAAGATTTAGTCTCTGGATAGGACCCCAACTAGTTAATGTCTTATGGTCATAGGGACACGTGTCTCGTTATCTGAAGATTTAGTCTCTGGATAGGAGCCCAACTAGTTAATGTCTTATGGTCATAGGGACACGTGTCTCGTTATCTGAAGATTTAGTCTCTGGATAGGAGCCCAACTAGTTAATGTCTTATGGTCATAGGGACACGTGTCTCGTTATCTGAAGATTTAGTCTCTGGAGAGAAGCCTGAACTGGTAGTTAAGCTCTTATGGTTGTAGGGACGATCGCCACGTTATCACAAGATTAAGAGCCCCAACTGGTAGTTAAGCTCTTATGGTTGTAGGGACGATCGCCACGTTATCACAAGATTAAGAGCCCCAACTGGTAGTTAAGCTCTTATGGTTGTAGGGACGATCGCCACGTTATCACAAGATTAAGAGCCCCAACTGGTAGTTAAGCTCTTATGGTTGTAGGGACGATCGCCACGTTATCACAAGATTAAGAGCCCCAACTGGTAGTTAAGCTCTTATGGTTGTAGGGACGATCGCCACGTTATCACAAGATTAAGAGCCCCAACTGGTAGTTAAGCTCTTATGGTTGTAGGGACGATCGCCACATTATCACAAGATTAAGAGCCCCAACTGGTAGTTAAGCTCTTATGGTTGTAGGGACGATCGCCACATTATCACAAGATTAAGAGCCCCAACTGGTAGTTAAGCTCTTATGGTTGTAGGAACACATGCCTCATTATCCCAACATTTAACCTCTGGAGAGGAGCCCCAACTGGTAATTAAGCTCTTTAAAAAGTTAGTTTTTGGCCATCGCGAAGCGATTGTAGCCACATCGACTGTTGTCTTAATAATGTGATATGCGCTGTATTTGGATTATAGTGAGGAAGTGAATGCGATGGTCATCTCTATTTTCCCGAGTTACCTTGGATCAGTGGCAAGACTATTTGTCGAGACTGGAGGTAACTCAAGATGGTCATAAGGACACTTGCCACGTTATTACAAGATAGACTCTGGAGAGGAGCCCCAACTGGTAGTTAAGCTGTTACGGTCATAGGGACACATACTTCGTTATCTTAAGATGCAGACTCAGCAGAGGAGCTCTACTTTAGTTATGCCCTGCTAGCTCTTGACACAAGCTGATGTTATGCAACAAGCTGGAGACAATAAAGAAGCAGATAATTCATTGAGAGTGCCTTTGGCGTTCACGCACACACAATAAAAGCCAAACGCACACATAAAACTTTAATAAACGAAATGGAAATGGCAAAATGCTTCAAGATTGATACTAATGGAACTATTCCCAGGAGAAAGCCATCACTTATTAATGATATTTGCTCTTCTGAAATTGCTCATCATGCTTTCCAAACCTCCCGGGACAAAATGACTCAGTCATTTGAGCTTGTCGTTTGTATAACCGGCGGTTAAATATGGCGACGAGATAGAAATCCCGACATTTTTTTTTTTTTTTGTTGTGCATAATTTCTTGTTCGGTTGTAGCAAAATAATTTATAAAACAAAACATGGAAAACCAATCTGGGAGATAATTAGAATAAAATGCCACAGACTAAAATTACATTAAATTGGTTAGCAAAAACCATCCTTAATAATGTGGGTGTTTTGTTTTTTTAACTTTGTAGTTTTTCTCTGCTGTCTTTTTGGCGTTTTTTTGTTTTCACTTTTTTTCCTTTATTGTTGTTTTTCCCCATTGTCATTGTTTTTTCCTTTGTCATTGTTTTTTTTTCACTTTTTATTTCTGTTTTTTTTCACTTTGTCAGTAATGAAAATTTTTTTTGATTTTTTTCACTTTGTCATTATTTTTTTACTGTCATTGTTTTTGTTTTTTTTTGCTATGTCATTGTTTTTATTAACTTCATTGTTTTCACTTCTATGCCATTGCTACTTTTTAAAAATATGTATTTCTTGTGATAATGGAAGTGAGTGTGTGTGCGTGTGTGTGTGCATCTTTACGTGTGTCTGTCTTTGCGTGTCTATGTGTGTGTATCTTTACGTGTGTGTCTATGTGGTGTCTTATGTTACGGAACAATGTCACTTTCTCAGCAGATATTATAATAGTGATATCCCCATTATTATGTGAATGCATGTAAAATTATTCCACGATTTGTAAATGCACAACATTGAATTATTAATGCGTGTGAATGGATACAAAAACATCCCATTATTAGTTGATATGAATGGATGCAGAAATATTCCATTATAAGTGCATGTAAATGGATATAAAACATTCCATTGTTACTTGATACGAATGGATACAAAAACATATCATACACAAGCAATGCCCCGTTATTAGTGGGTGAATGTATACAAAAATGCAATAGTTCATTATTAATGGAGTACCAGCTTCAAATTCAGAGTGCCGGTTGCCTGTTGTTTCTCTTTGGATGTATGTAAAGTCAGTCACATAGCAGGCACTGCCCCGTCGGGGATGAGTGTTAGAGCCTTGATTGTATCAAGTCACATCTCTGTGAGGTGATGTGGGTTAGAGCCTTGATTGTATCAAGTCACATCTCTGTGAGGTGATGTGGATTAGAGCCTTGATTGTATCAAGTCACATCTCTGTGAGGTGATGTGGGTTAGAGCCTTGATTGTATCCAAGTCACATCTCTGTGAGGTGATGTGGGTTAGAGCCTTGATTGTATCAAGTCACATCTCTGTGAGGTGATGTGGGTTAGAGCCTTGATTGTATCAAGTCACATCTCTGTGAGGTGATGTGGGTTAGAGCCTTGATTGTATCAAGTCACATCTCTGTGAGGTGATGTGGGTTAGAGCCTTGATTGTATCCAAGTCACATCTCTGTGAGGTGATGTGGGTTAGAGCCTTGATTGTATCAAGTCACATCTCTGTGAGGTGATGTGGGTTAGAGCCTTGATTGTATCAAGTCACATCTCTGTGAGGTGATGTGGGTTAGAGCCTTGATTGTATCAAGTCACATCTCTGTGAGGTGATGTGGGTTAGAGCCTTGATTGTATCCAAGTCACATCTCTGTGAGGTGATGTGGGTTAGAGCCTTGATTGTATCAAGTCACATCTCTGTGAGGTGATGTGGGTTAGAGCCTTGATTGTATCAAGTCACATCTCTGTGAGGTGATGTGGGTTAGAGCCTTGATTGTATCAAGTCACATCTCTGTGAGGTGATGTGGGTTAGAGCCTTGATTGTATCAAGTCACATCTCTGTGAGGTGATGTGGTCAGTTCCCTTCCTCGCTGTCTATTTCCTTCCTGTTCCGTCATCCAGTACCCATTTACAACTGGGTCGGCTGGAGCTGCATGTAGCGGGAGTTGAACCCCGTACCTCTGCCATGAAAAGCGAGAGCTCTACAACTGCCCTAATCAGCCCGCATATACGGACTCGTATGTGCTTTGACCTAATTGGAAAAAACCGTAGCTACGAACACGTAGACCACATGTTCCCACTAAGGATGTTAGCCATATGTGCACGATTGTCAGTCCATGTGAGGAAATTTATAATGATCAAATTTACGCGCCACGGCAGCAAATGATTAAAAAAATCGTCCATCATAAAAACAACCCGAACATGAAAAAGCAACTGAAGTGGGTGTTATCAAAAAGTAATCAACAAATTGGCATACAGGGCTATAGCATCGTTATTTTTTGTTTGTTTTTAAAAGGAACATTACAACATTTTATTGCCGTGGAGCTTAATTAAACAATTCTAAACACCCTTACCACACACACACACACACACACACACACACACACACGAATATGCAATGATAATTAAACATATCAAATGTATACCTCAGCATATATGTGCAGCGTATACAAATTTCTGGGCTACGTAAATATTTTCTTGGCGCAGACGCAGTAGGCGCCGGCTATCGTGCTGCTAGGCTCTCTCTCTGTCTCTCTCTTCCATCTGTCTTGTCTATTTCCATCTGTCTTGTCTATTTCCATCTGTCTCTTCCATGTCCACATCTGTCTCTTCCATGTCCACATCTCTCTCTTCCATGTCCACATCTCTCTCTCTCTTCCATGTCCACATCTCTCTCTCTCTTCCATGTCCACATCTCTCTCTCTTCCATGCCCACATATCTCTGTCTCTTCCATGTCCACATCTCTCTCTCTTCCCTCTCTCTCTTCCGTGTCCACATCTCTCTCTCCCATGTCCACATCTCTCTTTCTTCCATGTCCACATATCTCTCTCTTCCATGTCCACATCTCTCTCTCTTCCATGTCCACATCTCTCTCTCTTCCATGTCCACATCTCTCTCTCTTCCATGTCCACATCTCTCTCTCTTACATGTCCACATCTCTCTCTCTCTTCTATGTCCACATATCTCTCTCTCTTCTATGTCCACATATCTCTCTCTCTTCTATGTCCACATATCTCTCTCTCTCTCTCTCTCTCTTCCATGTCCACATATCTCTCTCTCTCTTCCATGTCCACATATCTCTCTCCCTCTTCCATGTCTATCTGCATTCTGCACTCGAGTGGTAATACCGCACTGTTGGTCGCCTTTTACGACATGCTCTCGCGGTGGCAGGGGATCCGTTCTCATTTCTGCCACATACAGATCGCTTGCATAATTCAATTTGGCAATCGGGCAACTCAGAGAAAGGTAAAGAATGTTTAACACATTCACTGTCATATGTTTTTGTTTGCTAACGTTATTTCACACATACACCACACATGCATACACATTGACATACATAGACATACATATATACACACATATCCACATACATACACACATATCCACATACATACACACATGCATGCATATATACACACATGCATACACATACATCACATAAATACATACATGCACACACATACATCACATAAATACATACATGCACACATAGATGCATGCATACACATACGCACATACATACGCACATACATACGCACATACATACGCACATACATACGCACATACATACGCACATACATACATATATACGCATGCATATGCACGCACGCACATATATGCGCACGCACGCACATATATGCGCACGCACATACATATATGCGCACGCACATACATATATGCGAACATACATACATATATGCGAACATACATACATATATGCGAACATACATACATACATGCGCACGCACATACATACATACATACGCACGCACCAACATACATCCATCCATACGCACGCACCAACATACATACATACGCACGCACCAACATACATACATACGCACCAGCATACATACGCACGCACCAACATAAATACGCACGCACATACATATATACGCACGCACATACATATATACGCACGCACATACATACATTAATGCGCACGCACATACATACATTAATGCGCACGCACATACATACATTAATGCGCACGCACATACATACATTAATGCGCACGCACATACATACATTCATGCGCACATACATACGCACGCACGCACATACGCACGCACGTACATACATATATATATACATACATACATACGCACGCACATACGTACGTACGCACATACATACGTACGTACGCACATACAAACGCACATACATACGCACATACATACGCACATACGCACGCACCAGCATACATACGCACGCACCAACATAAATACGCACGCACATACATATATACGCACGCACATACATATGCACGCAGGCACATACATATGCACGCAGGCACATACATATGCACGCAGGCACATACATATGCACGCAGGCACGTACATATGCACGCAGGCACGTACATATGCACGCAGGCACGTACATATGCACGCAGGCACGTACGCACGCACGCACATACGTACGTACGCACGCACGCACATACGTACGTACGTACGCACATACGTACGTACGTACGCACGCACATAGATACGCACATACATACGCACATACATACATACATACGCACATACATACATACGCACATACATACATACATACGCACATACATACATACGCACATACATACATACGCACATACATACGCACATACATACATACGCACATACATACATACGCACATACATACATACGCACATACATACATACGCACATACATACATACGCACATACATACATACATACATACATACGCACATACATACATACGCACATACATACATACGCACATACATACATACGCACGCACGCACATACATACGCACGCACGCACGCACATACATACATACATACATACATACATACGCACGCACATACATACGCACGCACGCACATACATACGCACGCACGCACGCACATACATACGCACGCACGCACGCACATACATACGCACATACATACGCACATACATACATACGCACATACATACGCACGCACATACATACGCACATACATACGCACGCACATACATACGCACGCACATACATACGCACGCACATACATACGCACATACATACGCACGCACATACGCACGCACATTCATACGCACATACATACGCACGCACGCACATACATACGCACGCACATACATACGCACGCACGCACATATACATACATACGCACGCACATACATACATACGCACATACATACATACGCACGCACATACATACGCACGCACGCACATACATACGCACGCACGCACATACATACGCACGCACGCACATACATACGCACGCACATACATACGCACGCACGCACATACATACGCACGCACGCACATACATACGCACGCACATACATACGCACGCACGCACATACGCACGCACATACATACGCACGCACGCACATACATACGCACATACATACGCACGCACATACATACGCACGCACGCACATACATACGCACGCACGCACATACATACGCACGCACGCACATACGCACGCACATACGCACGCACATACGCACGCACGCACATACGCACGCACGCACATACGCACGCACGCACATACGCACGCACGCACATACGCACGCACGCACGCACATACGCACGCACGCACATACATACGCACGCACATACATACGCACGCACGCACATACATACATACATACGCACGCACGCACGCACATACATACATACGCACGCACGCACGCACATACATACGCACGCACATACATACGCACGCACATACATACGCACGCACATACATACGCACGCACGCACATACGCACGCACATACATACGCACGCACATACATACGCACGCACATACATACGCACGCACATACGCACGCACATACATACATACGCACGCACGCACATACATACGCACGCACGCACATACGCACGCACGCACATACGCACGCACATACATACGCACGCATATACATACGCACGCACATACATACGCATGCACATACATATATACATACGCATGCACATACATACATTCATACATACATACATATGCACATACATTCACACATACATTCACACATACATACATTCACACATTCACTCACACATTCACTCACACATTCACTCACACATTCACTCACACATTCACTCACACATTCACACATTCACTCACACATTCACTCACACATTCACTCACACATTCACTCACACATACATTCACACATACATACATTCACACATACATACATTCACACATACATACATTCACACATACATACATTCACACATACATACATTCACACATTCATACATTCACACATACATTCATACATTCACACATACATTCATACATTCACACATACATTCATACATTCACACATTCACACATACATTCATACATTCACACATACATTCATACATACATTCATACATTCACACATACATTCATACATTCACACATACATTCATACATACATACATTTACACATACATTTACACATACATTTACACAAACATACATACATTTACACAAACATACATACATTTACACATACATACATACATACATTTACACATACATTTACAGATACATTTACAGATACATTCATTCATTCACACATACATTCACACATACATTCACACATACATTCATATTCACACATTCATATTCACACATTCATATTCACACATTCATATTCACACATTCATATTCACACATTCATATTCACACATTCATATTCACACATTCATATTCACACATTCATATTCACACATTCATATTCACACATTCATATTCACACATTCATATTCACACCTACATATTCACACTTACATACACATGCATACATACAGACACATACACACATGCCACCAGGGCCGGCCTGATCGCACAAGGACACAATCGGGCCTCGTTTTATTGGATGGCCCCACTTGTGACAAGAAGTTCACCTAATTTATGTTTCTAATTTGCATTTTCCCTTTCAACTGTCACTCCTGCGTTATACAGGTGATTAAAGGCACATGGAAATGTATGCTTATCAATGCAGTCGCCGTGCAGAACCTATGTCAGGGTTTTCTGTCACCACTAGTTATAAAAAGAAGACTGATTATTCAAAGGTTTGAGCAAAGCAGCCTCCAGAAAGATCAGAATAATAATTGCTCAAGGCTCGCTTTCTGAAACCTTTTTAGGCATTTAAAAAAAAAACGATGCCTAGTTTCCATATTCTCCAACGTTATGAGGTCAGCCTTGGTCATGTACAGCACACACGCGCACATACATGCATACATACATACATACACAGAACATCTCAACTTGTTTTGAAAACACTCCTTAGGCAGAAACGGTCCACCAGAAGTTCCAAAATTTTGGGCCAATTATGCCAACCCCTACACCGGAACGGGCAACAGCAAACAACCGCCATCTGCATCGCCGCAGCCTTGTCTCCTACCTAGCCCAAGCCCAGCCACCAACGGCTCCGTGACCTTGATCTCGTACACATATCTTAGCATGCCTCTAGGGGACCACGTTGACAATATCGGGTCTGGGGGCCGCTATAAAGGTGTCACTTTTGACCTTATTTCGACCAGTTATTCCTTCCTTGCTCTATCTTGTGGGTAGTTTGAATGCCAATGTTTCTTTATTACGTAGTTTTCTTGACATTTGCTTTTGTGATGCTTTGATGTTAGTAATAATTAACTTTGTAATACTCTATAAGCGTTTTTGTGGAAGTTTTTATTAATTTATCGTAACATTTTCTTTTGTGTTTTCTCAACATCTATTATGTTCAACATAAATAAGGGTTTACTTGAGGAAAGAAGAAAAATGGGCGGCATAAACATAGGTTTACATGCGTAAAGAACAGGAAACGGCATAAACTAAGATTTACTTTCAAGTAAGGAATAACAGGAGGAGGCATAAACATAGATTTACTTTCAAGTAAGGAACAGCAGGAGGAGGCATAAACATAGATTTACTTTAGTAAAGAAAAGCAAGTGACATGAGCATAGATTTACTTTAGTAAAGAAAAGCAAGTGACATGAGCATAGATTTACTTTAGTAAAGAAAAGCAAGTGACATGAGCATAGATTTACGAGTCTGCCATCTTCCGTCAAAACAGTTCCTACACTTTCTTTGACTTAATCGTTCCTTCCTGTTGTATCTTTTCCAATGTTATTCCTACTCTTTAGTGTTTCTTTCCCTCCATTATTATGGTTTGGTTTGGTTGATTATTGATCCAGCAGCCTGTGAGCTCCTGCCCTTTGGCCCAGTGCCATACAGTGATATCTGCAAGTGTTTGCCAGATGGTGTTTAGTTCCGTGCATAGTTCCATTTATATGGCCTTATGGGGAAGGAAGCAACTCCATTATTATATGTACTCGTTTTCCCATAATTCGTTAATGTTTTTCATGTGTTCTTACTTCCTTTTTATCTTCCCCATTTGTCTGGTCTTCCTTAGAAGTCTTCCTCAATCTTTTCTGGACGTTCTAAGTCTTCCCCAATTGCCCCTGGTCTTCCTTAGTCTTCCCCAATTGCCCCTGGTCTTCCTTAGTCTTTCTCAATCTTTTCTGGAGATTCTTAGTCTTCCCAAATTTTCTCTGGACTTGCATAGCTTTCTTCAATTTTTTTGTCGGGGCTTCCTTAGTCTTCCCAATTTTCTCTGGACTTGCATAGCTTTCTTCAATTTTTTTGTCGGGGCTTTCTTAGTCTTCCCAATTTTCTCTGGACTTGCATTGCTTTCTTTATTTTTTTTTGTTGGAGCTTTCTTAGTCTTCCAAATTTTCTCTGGACTTGCATAGCTTTCTTCATTTTTTTTATCGGGGCTTTCTTAGTCTTCCCAATTTTCTCTGGACTTGCATAGCTTTCTTCAATTTTTTTGTAGGGGCTTTCTTAGTCTTCCCAATTTTATCTGGACTTAACTAGCTTTCCTGGACTTGCTTCTCTGGATTTACTTATTCTTCCCCCCCCCCCCCCCCCCCCAATTTGTGTTTCTGCTAATTCCTTCTTCTCCAATAGTATATATAATTAATATAATCAGTAACGTGTAGTTTGATTCTGATTGTGGGCATCTTCTGCGTTTTTTTGTGTGTTTTTTTTATTCATTCTGTCGTGCCAAACCGTAATAAGGACAGCTATGTTGAGCATAACGCCCTGACTATCTTAAGTAAACCAGTGCCTGCGTACTGGCCGTATAGCCGCCATCTATATGCATCGTCTGTGGCTTTGCTGAAAAATCAGTTTTCTATAGGTTTTAATGAGTATACACAGCAATATGCCCACCTAATTTTGAAGTTTCTGTGACTTTGCTGAAAAATCAGTTTTGTCTAGGTTGCAATGAGTATACACAGCAATATGTCCATCTAATTTAGATGTTTAAAATTCCTTCAGCACATCGCATTAGCATGCACATGTCTTGTGTAACTCGTGTGTTCTAAAATTTACACATAGCAAGTACAATAAAGTACATACAGTTTTCTTCATCCATGACGGCAATGGTTGCCCGTGGAACTGACCTTACATTTACAGAATAGAGTACCCACAAATTCGATATTGCATGGTTCCGTACCAGGAGAGAGAGGGCGGGGTCGTCCAAGGAGGAGATGGGCAGACATCACTGAGTGGTCTTCGTCCAGGTCATGCACGACTGGCGGCGGCGGACAGAGATAGATGGTGTAGGAGTGTCTTCACGTGTGCCCCAACGACCTCATGAGTTACGGAATCAACTGAAATGAGACTTCTAATATCAAGTAGAACAGGCCTCTAATGTGGAGTACACTAGGCCTCTAATGTGGAGTACACTAGGCCGCTAATGTGGAGTACACTAGGCCGCTAATGTGGAGTACACTAGGCCTCTAATGTGGAGTACACTAGGCCTCTAATGTGGAGTACACTAGGCCTCTAATGTGGAGTACACTAGGCCTCTAATGTGGAGTACACTAGGCCTCTAATGTGGAGTACACTAGGCCTCTAATAATAAGTACATTAGACCTATAATAATAAGTACATTAGACCTATAATAATAAGTACATTAGACCTTTAATAATAATAAGTACATTAGACCTTTAATAATAATAAGTACATTAGACCTTTAATAATAATAAGTACATTAGACCTTTAATAATAATAAGTACATTAGACCTTTAATAATAATAAGTACATTAGACCTTTAATAATAATAAGTACATTAGACCTTTAATAATGAGTAACATTAGACTTCTAGTATTGAGTAACATTAGACTTCTAGTATTGAGTAACATTAGACTTCTAGTATTGAGTAACATTAGACTTCTAGTATTGAGTAACATTAGACTTCTAGTATTGAGTAACATTAGACTTCTAGTATTGAGTAACATTAGACTTCTAGTATTGAGTAACATTAGACTTCTAGTATTGAGTAACATTAGACTTCTAGTATTGAGTAACATTAGACTTCTAGTATTGGGTAACATTAGACTTCTAGTATTGGGTAACATTAGGCTTCTAGTATTGGGTAACATTAGACTTCTAGTATCGGGTAACATTAGACTTTTAGTATCGGGTAACATTAGACTTTTAGTATCGGGTAACATTAGACTTTTAGTATCGGGTAACATTAGACTTTTAGTATCGGGTAACATTAGACTTTTAGTATCGGGTAACATTAGACTTTTAGTATCGGGTAACATTAGACTTTTAGTATTGGGTAACATTAGACTTTTAGTATTGGGTAACATTAGACTTTTAGTATTGGGTAACATTAGACTTTTAGTATTGGGTAACATTAGACTTTTAGTATTGGGTAACATTAGACTTTTAGTATTGGGTAACATTAGACTTTTAGTATTGGGTAACATTAGACTTTTAGTATTGGGTAACATTAGACTTTTAGTATTGGGTAACATTAGACTTTTAGTATTGGGTAACATTAGACTTTTAGTATTGGGTAACATTAGACTTTTAGTATTGGGTAACATTAGACTTTTAGTATTGGGTAACATTAGACTTTTAGTATTGGGTAACATTAGACTTTTAGTATTGGGTAACATTAGACTTCAAGTATTGAGTACGTCTGTCATGTTTGCCTGTCAGTTTGCCATGCATATGTTGCTGTACTTGTAGCTGATTCCATGCTTGTGCTTCAATGGGGTATGGACTTTGTAATACTTTGGTATACGCTGCTGCATCTAACACTGTTCGTATCTTGTTTCGCTATTTACTAAAACTTTCGTTCTTTGCTATTTTCTTCGATTTTATTTTGATAACACGTTTATTTATGCATTTGACTGTTTTTATATATCTGGCTGTTTTTATATGTCTGGCTGTTTTGCGTCAAGTATTTTTCACATTTTTATTTAAGTTGTTTTGCTGAATGCGTGTGACCTGTTTTTACTATGTTATTTAAATCGCATGTTTTGCCAAAACCTTAGTTTTTATGTTTGGTTGTTTTAGTGAAGGTTACAAAGTTAGTCGTAAAGTTTTTTTGTTTTTTTTATATACACACCTTTTATTTTTTTTTATCTATAGAGCTTAGTTGAATGTATTGTCTATCTATATTTGGAACTATTGAGAACTATTTAAAACAGAAGCCCTTACAATTCTATTCTGAAAAGTAAGGTCAGTCGTATGATGGCAACAACTGCCGTCGGGGATGAAGATAACTTTCTGTACTAAGCGGCATCCTATGTGAGGTGGGGTGGCCAGTCCCTTTCCCCAACTCATAATATTCAGTACAATGGGTATACTAGGCCTCTAATGTGGAGTACACTAGGCCTCTAATGTGGAGTACACTAGGCCTCTAATGTGGAGTACACTAGGCCTCTAATGTAGAATATACTAGGTCTAAAATGGAGAGTACACTAGGTCTATAATGTGGAGTATACTAGGTCTCTAATGGGGAGTATACTAGGTCTCTAATGTGGAGTATACTAGGTCTCTAATGTGGAGTATACTAGGCCTCTAATGTAGAGTATACTAGGCCTAAAATGTAGAGTATACTAGGCCTAAAATGTGGAGTATACTAGGTCTCTAATGTAGAGTATACTAGGTCTCTAATGTAGAGTATACTAGGTCTCTAATGTAGAGTATACTAGGTCTCTAATGTAGAGTATACTAGGTCTCTAATGTAGAGTATACTAGGTCTCTAATGTAGAGTTTACTAGGCCTCTAATATGGAGTACACTAGGCCTATAATGTGGAGTATACTAGGTCTATAATGTGGAGTATACTAGGTCTTTAATGTGGAGTATACTAGGTCTTTAATGTGGAGTATACTAGGTCTATAATGGGGAGTATACTAGGTCTATAATGTGGAGTATACCAGGTCTCTAAGGTGGAGTACACTAGGTCTCTAATATTGAGTACAATATACATTTGCTATTGATAACAATAGACCTTTAATTATAAGTACAATTGACTTCTAATATTGAGTACAATTTACCTCTAATATTGAGTACAATTGACCTCTAATATTGAGGACAATTGACCTCTAATATTGAGGACAATTGACCTCTAATATTGAGGACAATTGACCTCTAATATTGAGGACAATTGACCTCTAATATTGAGGACAATTGACCTCTAATATTGAGGACAATTGACCTCTAATATTGAGGACAATTGACCTCTAATATTGAGGACAATTGACCTCTAATATTAAGTACAGTTTACCTCTACCTCTTAATACATCAGGTGCCCATTTACAACTGGGTGGACTGGAAGAGCGGTCGTACCAGTAACGAACCACGGTCCTGATTAGGTTGGGTTTTTTATGTCAGTCCGTGAATTAGAACACTGGCACGCTGTAATCCCAGTCTAGCAAGCCAGACACCTGTCGACTAGACTACACGCTTCACTGTAAAATTATAACCACGAAACAACGCCCTTCGAACTAAACTTTATAATTAGGTCGCGTTGGTCATAAATAATCTACAACCGGGTCTCACTCAACTGTAAAGCAACTCTGAAATGCATTTTGCTCATCAAATTACTGAAACGTCTTTTTCTGTAAAGGGTAGACGTATTTTTAAGTGATGAAACGTCTTTTTCAACCACAATCTGATTCCTTTAAATTTCATCAAGACGTTTGTTTCATTAAAATCTTCTTGCACCTAGACCTGAAGTCTTGAGCAACGGCAAAATGCGTTTAGCTCTTCAAACAAGTGGCACGTATTATTTTCTTTTTCTGTAACATCTGTCTTACATTGAAGTGGAATAACGGCTTCTTCAATCGTGGGCTATTCCTTTAGGCTTTATAAAAAAGTTTTGGTTGTAAAGTATAACCAGCATCCAGGCCTGAAGTCTTGAGCAACATCAAAAAGCGTTTTGCTCTTCAAACAAGTGGCACGTCTTGGCTTGTCTCTCTGTAACATCCGGCTTTTATTTAAGGGGAATATAAATATATATATATATAGACGACTGTAGACGACTCTGGACTTTAGACGACTGGACGACTCTAGACGACTGGACGACTCTGGACTCTAGACGACTCTGTGCGACTCTACTCTAGACGACTCTGGACGACTCTACTCTAGACGACTCTGGACGACTCTACTCTAGACGACTCTGGACGACTCTACTCTAGACGACTCTGGACGACTCTACTCTGGACGACTCTACTCTGGACGACTCTACTCTGGACGACTCTACTCTGGACGACTCTACTCTGGACGACTCTACTCTGGACGACTCTACTCTGGACGACTCTACTCTGGACGACTCTACTCTGGACGACTCTACTCTGGACGACTCTACTCTGGACGACTCTACTCTGGACGACTCTACTCTGGACGACTCTACTCTGGACGACTCTACTCTGGACGACTCTACTCTAAGACGACTCTACTCTAGACGACTCTGGACGACTCTACTCTAGGCGACTCTGGACGACTCTACTCTAGGCGACTCTGGACGACTCGACTCTAGACGACTAGACCATTCTAGACGACTCGACGATTCTAGACGACTCTAGATATATATATGACACGCACGCACGTGTACGCGCTCGCAAACGGCGTGTTCAAATGAAACCGAACTAACTGCAACAAGTAAACATGCGTACTTTGCGCATGATGTTACTTCTGGTGTAAACAGCACATACCAACCATCAAGTTTGCAAAATTACATTATCATTCGACTCATGCTTTCCTCAGCAGACCGTTGAAAACATGACGGGTGTGGTAAGGAATCCGTCCAGAGTTGATCAGCGAGCGGCGATTCGGTTTCTAACAGCTGAAGGATGTCGACCAGTTGACATCCATCGCAGAATGCAGGCAGTGTATGGTGACAAAAGTGTGTCGAAGATAACAGCGAAGAACTGGGCAACGATGTTTAAAGAAGGATGTGAGTTAACGCAACAATATGCGTCTGACCTGTTCTCGGAAGATCTTTCGTTAACTCAGTCTTTCGTTAAACATCGTTGTCCAGTTCCCATGTTCTCTCGTACAATCAAGGCTCTCATGTTCTCTTCGTACAATCAAGGCTCTCATGTTCTCTTCGTACAATCAAGGCTCTCATGTTCTCTTCATTCAATCAAGGCTCTCATGTTCTCTTCGTACAATCAAGGCTCTCATGTTCTCTTCGTACAGATTCTCTTCGTACAGATCAAGGCTCTCATGTTCTCTTCGTACAATCAATGCTCTCATGTTCTCTTCGTACAATCAAGGCTCTCATGTTCTCTTTGTACAATCAAGGCTCTCATGTTCTCTTTGTACAATCAAGGCTCTCATGTTCTCTTTGTACAATCAAGGCTCTCATGTTCTCTTCGTACAATCGAGGCTCTCATGTTCTCTTCGTACAATCGAGGCTCTCATGTTCTCTTCGTACAATCAAGGCTCTCATGTTCTCTTCATACAATCAAGGCTCTCATGTTCTCTTCGTACAATCAAGGCTCTCATGTTCTCTTCGTACGATCAAGGCTCTCATGTTCTCTTCGTACAATCAAGGCTCTCATGTTCTCTTCGTACAATCAAGGCTCTCATGTTCTCTTCGTACAATCAAGGCTCTCATGTTCTCTTCGTACAATCAAGGCTCTCGTGTTCTCTTCGTACAATCAAGGCTCTCGTGTTCTCTTCATACAATCAAGGCTGTAACTGTTGCTCGTGCATCACGAGTGATGAAGACCTTTTCTTTTTTCGTTCAACCAGTCCTTTCAGTTGAGAAATCAAGAGTCTCGGTTTTGATGGGTGTGAAGATGGATGACAAGTCAAATATGGGATCTACATAATCGCAGGCAGTGAGGGCAGGGAATGTTCGCTTCAAGGGACGGTGATAGTTCACGGGTTTTCTATTGGCTCTGATATTCTGCTGCAGTCTTCTGGATGCCTCTGATGATGCTGCTCATCTGCGTAGAGCTGTGTGCCAGGTTGTGTCATCTTCCTATGCTTCAAGGTTTAGGCTGAAGGTCTTTAGATACGTTTGTAATGTCTTTGAAGCGCTGTTTTTGCCTCCTGGGAGAGGTTGCCCTTCTGCTCCTCGTCAAAGGAGATTATTGTTAGTAACCGATGGCATGCTAACCACTTGACCCGATCAGTGAATCTGTGATTGTATCATGATGGTATCAATGCTAGGGATACCCGCTCTCTCAAGGTTGTCACACTTTATTCATGACAACAGTGCCTGCTGTGGGATTAACTATACCTTTAATGATGGATTGTTTAACCATGGCGCTAGCCTTTTCACCCAATCACTACAAAAAGCTTTGCTTGCCTTAAATGTAAGTTTCCTCTTTGACATCAACTAGTTCAGCTTGTAGAGACGGAGGTGGAGATAGATTTCAGACCTAACAATATGAATAATATACGCTCAATTTGAAATTACAGGGGAAGAAAACTTTAAAAGTCTCGAACATCAGTTTAGTTTTCAACGTTAACAGGTGAACACTAAATTCTAACAGGTGAACACTATATTCTAACAGGTGAACACTATATTCTAACAGGTGAACACTATATTCTAACAGGTGAACACTATATTCTAACAGGTGAACACTATATTCTAACAGGTGAACACTATATTCTAACAGGTGAACACTATATTCTAACAGGTAAACACTATATTCTAACGAATTTGCTATCATCCCCAAGCGTGGTTGAATATGTGACCACATTGCAACAGCGGAAGGCAAATGTCACGGCAACCTCTTCAGTTTAATAGGGTGTTGCAGCAATTCATTCAATCAGCCGATTAATTTTCGTGTGCCTGTCAAATGTACATACCTAACAATAATTGACTAAAACACATCGACCGGGGGAGGTTCGGCCCTGCCCGGCTAGCAAAGTGCCAAAAACACGTCTCTCACAGATGAGTGATGCGCCTACGACCTCTTGGGATTAAGGGAAAGCCAAGACAAAAACTGGTTGTATAGACTCTGCAGAGTCTTCTAAACCAGTATAATGAGGTCAATTTTATATTTATTATTTTTAAACAAAAATGACTCAGTAGCAGCGCAATTAGAATGGTCGCTAGTGATTTGACTAATAAAACGGGGATTAATGGCTCGACTAATTTACAGTCGATAAAAACATGTAATGGCTCAGCGACCGCACCAGGACAAAAACAACGTAACCACGGTCACAAGATCTTCGTCAGAAACAAAGAACGACCGAGAACAACTAACACATTACATACGAAAAAAAAACAAGGCGTGATGTAAAATGAGCGGGTTAAGTTCTTCGCCATATCAGAATGTGCCATGAAAGCCAAACAAGGTATGCCAGTTATGAAAAAAGTGGACCATACAAGAAATGTGCAATTGCACACAGGGAAAAACAGGCGGAACGTTAACACTTCACAAAAACAAGATAAGATAAACCGCCAACAATAAATACAAATCAAGAGGCGCACAAATACAAGGAATTGATATAGAAATTAATGTATACAAATCCCAGAAAGATGGGAGAGGAAGGCTAACGTCTGGTCAAGCAAAACATACTGATCAGACATGTTAGTCAGGGTCAGGCAAAATATACTGATCAGACATGTTAGTCAGGGTCAGGCAAAATATACTGATCAGACATGTTAGTCAGGGTCAGGCAAAATATATTGATCATACATGTTAGTCAGGGTCAGGCAAAATATACTGATCAGACATGTTAGTCAGGGTCAGGCAAAATATACTGATCAGACATGTTAGTCAGGGTCAGGCAAAATATACTGATCAGACATGTTAGTCAGGGTCAGGCAAAATATACTGATCAGACATGTTAGTCAGGGTCAGGCAAAATATACTGATCAGACATGTTAGTCAGGGTCAGGCAAAATATACTGATCAGACATGTTAGTCAGGGTCAGGCAAAATATACTGATCAGACATGTTAGTCAGGGTCAGGCAAAATATACTGATCAGACATGTTAGTCAGGGTCAGGCAAAATATACTGATCAGACATGTTGGTCAGGGTCAGGCAAAATATACTGATCAGACATGTTGGTCAGGGTCAGGCAAAATATACTGATCAGACATGTTGGTCAGGGTCAGGCAAAATATACTGATCAGACATGTTGGTCAGGGTCAGGCAAAATATACTGATCAGACATGTTAGTCAGGGTCAGGCAAAATATACTGATCAGACATGTTGGTCAGGGTCAGGCAAAATATACTGATCAGACATGTTGGTCAGGGTCAGGCAAAATATACTGATCAGACATGTTAGTCAGGGTCAGGCAAAATATACTGATCAGACATGTTAGTCAGGGTCAGGCAAAATATACTGATCAGACATGTTAGTCAGTGTCAGGCAAAATATACTGATCAGACATGTTAGTCAGGGTCAGGCGAAACATACTGATCAGACATGTTAGTCAGGGTCAGGCAAAACATACTGATCAGACATGTTAGTCAGGGTCAGGCAAAACATACTGATCAGACATGTTAGTCAGGGTCAGGCAAAATATACTGATCAGACATGTTAGTCAGGGTCAGGCAAAACATACTGATCAGACATGTTAGTCAGGGTCAGGCAAAACATACTGATCAGACATGTTAGTCAGGGTCAGGCAAAATATACTGATCAGACATGTTAGTCAGGATCAGGCAAAACATACTGATCAGACATGTTAGTCAGGGTCAGGCAAAATATACTGCCCAATACCCTCACCTCGGCTTCCTCGCAGCCCTTCCTGAAAAGGTACTGTTTTCATGGTATCCTGGCTAACGAGTTGAGGGATCGACGTGATCCCCATAGTAGTGAGGCACGAACAAGAGAGTAAACCTACTCAATGTGATCATTCGAAACAACCAAACAACATAAAGATAAATAGAAGGAAAAAGTGAGCAGAATGTGAAGGGAACCCTACACAAACTTATGGAATATATTCGCACCATGAGGTTTGAGGCAACCCATAAGGAAAATTAAACGATTCTCAAGCTTAAACCGGCGTCGATCATCGGAATAGTAGGTGATGATGCCAGTGGTTGCTGTCTACCTTGCCCTGATTCCATCCCATACGTTTGCGTACACTTGCCTTCTCAATCGTGTCTCTTCTATTTCTCTTCTTTTAAATGCCTTTCTCTTCTTATTATCGTCCATTCATTCATTTCTGTGCACACATCTTTGTATATGTGCGTCTCTTTATAACTGTTTGCGTGTACGTAAATGTGTTGTTGCTGTTGAATGCCTACAATGAGTAGGATTACTCTTTGCGCCCTTAAAAGGACGTTCAGTGACGGGTTGTCGTAGCTTCCCTCACATAAAAATCGAGCTGATGAGGGTGGACAGGGGTCCTCCAGGCGGGTATGCTATGATTGGCCTCATCTGCGTGTCGCTCACTACTACGAGGATCACGTCGATCCTTCACATTGTTAGCCAGGCTGCCAATAAACACAGCCGGTTTTCAATGAGAACTGCGGGGAAGTCATGGTGAGGGTCCTGATCAGTATATTTTGCCTGACCAGACGATAGTCTTCCTCCCCTTAAATATGTAAGAGATTTGTTCATGTTTCGTATGTGCAATCGTATTGACCATTTCTTGTTTGGTCCAATTTCATAACTGGCATACCGTGTCTCACACATTCCTGGCACATCCTGTTATGACGAAAAACTTAAACCGCTCATTGTATATCGTTTTGTGTGTGTTTTTTTTGTTTTTTTGGTAGTGATTTGTTAGTTTTCTTTTGTTCTTTGTCGCCGACGAAGACCTTGTGATCGTAACGTAGGTATCGTTTTTGTGTTTATTGGGGTGCGATTACCTATATATGTTTTTATCTACTTTTAGCCGTTAGCACCGCTGCAGCTTCGATTGTTTGTTTTTCCATGAACTAATTTACAGTCGCCTGTGAAGATAACTGCTAATGCCAAGCTTTCGTACAGCCGAGAATGTTCGCGTGAAAACAATCAGCTGTTGTGCGCTGTGGCTTTAACCTTCATTTGGCCAAGGTACGCTCATTTGAACAACGGACAGTCACTTTATTAATGTTATAGCGTGTAGGTCATAACAAAATGCGTCGAAAGCGAGACCGTAGCGCTTTATGTAGCGACGTAAGGCCCTAGCCTTGATGCGGACTGCGGCCTGAGCTAACCGTCGAAATGCCGAGAATGTGAACGAGTTTTTTATTTTTGTTTTATTTTACGTGTTTGCCTCACTAGTTTGTACTGGCGAAGGCGCGCCTATCCCACCCCAGACCGTAGTCAATTGGGAGATATTAAGACGCATAAACCAGTGCTTGGATGCGTGTGTGTATGTTTGTAACTAACCTGGTGTGTCCATGATGTTCCTCCCTTTGTTCCTCGCCATTTGATGATCCTCTCGTTGTCCTTCGTATGTATTTTGGTTGCTATTTTCCTTTTTTCTTCCTTTCCTTGGTTTACCCTGTTGGGTTCCGAGGCAAAATATGCACAATTGTTTTCCTGGGACCATTTTGGGAATATTTATTTTCCTTCATAATTGATCCGGACTCCTTTTATTTATTTATTTCCTGATTTAAATATATATATATATATATATATGTTTTTCCAATATTAAATCATCATATATTTATAAAACAGTGTGACAATGTAGTGATGGGGCTTTTATATTACTGATCAGTGGTTCTGCTACCAGATGAACGTCGAGGTTGATCAGTAGAATATGTTCATATGAAATGTGTCAGGGCACCGAGCGGTAAACGTCATTAGAAGTGCTGTTAAGGATCGGGTGGCAGGACAAAGGGCTTGAATTCTGAAATTATTTGCAGGTCATACGTATCGAGCACGCATAGCCTTTTAAAAAAAAAAGTCCAGTTAAGATGGACGGGACCTGGTGTTCGCCATCCCGATCAACTGCTCTACGGTGAGCTAAGAACAGGCATACGCTGATGAAGCTGGTAGAGGAAACGCTGCATGTTGGCTCGACTTTGACCTCATTAAACCGATTCTCTAGCACATTGCTGACGTCAAGGCCAGAGCGCATATCTTCAATAGTATGGTTATCCCAGCAATGGTATATGGGTTTGACCTTTGGTGGTCTTCGCTAATCAGACGCAGAGAAGATCCATCCTACCTAAAGGGAATTTGAACGAAGATTTCTACATATCTCCTTGAGCGAGCATATGCGAAATGCCGACAGCCGCCATCAAAGCTCAGAGATGCATCAATACGAAAGAACAGATAGGGCGGTTGTGTAATCCGCCTGACTGACCATAGATGGACATAACTACAACCGTCCTGGATTTCGTCCGCCAACGATATCAGGAGATCTGCATCACGCCCTTGGACTATCATGGTAACCTAGTGCGAAGGACAGACACGGATTCGAGCAGCGTGTGGCTGCCTGGCACCAGGAAACCTGATTGAATACCAGGATTCAAGTATGTGTGAATGAATACCAGGATGCAAGTATGTGTGAATGAATACCAGGATTCAAGTATGTGTGAATGAATACCAGGATTCAAGTATGTGTGAATGAATACCAGGATTCAAGTATGTGTGAATGAATACCAGGATTCAAGTATGTGTGAATGAATACCAGGATTCAAGTATGTGAGAATGAATACCAGGATTCAAGTATGTGAGAATAATCATTTTTGTCCTGTGATGCAACTATGTTTCTGCTGCTAGTTTCGTGATCATTGGTTCAGCGTCGAAGTTGTTGTTCATTTGAGATTCTTATATCCGAGAGAGTAATGAGAAAGGTGGAAAATGGTCCTCTTCTCTGCAGTGCTATGTAATATATTTCAGAAGGCTCACCCACTACATGAATGAGGAACTGAGACGCTAGTACTGTAAGGCACCACATACTAATCAGGACGTCGCGTCAGGGTCAGGCACCACATACTGACCAGGACGTCGCGTCAGGGTCAGGCACCGCATACTGGCCAGGACGTCGCGTCAGGATCAGGCACCACATACTGACCAGGACGTCGCGTCAGGGTCAGGCACAACATACTGACCAGGACGTCGCGTCAGGGTCAGGCACCATATACTGACCAGGACGTCGCGTCAGGGTCAGGCACCACATACTGACCAGGACGTCGCGTCAGGGTCAGGCACAACATACTGACCAGGACGTCGTGTCAGGCACGACATACTGACCAGGACGTCGTGTCAGGCACGACATACTGACCAGGACGTCGTGCCAGGCACGACATACTGACCAGGACGTCGTGCCAGGCACAACATACTGACCAGGACGTCGTGCCAGGCACAACATACTGACCAGCATGTCGCGTCAGGGACAACATACTGACCAGGACGTTGCGTCAGGGACAACATACTGACCAGGACGTCGCGTCTGGGTAAGGCAGAACATGACGCAAACATACTGACCAAGATCACACATCTCTTCCATGTAGCGTTCCCTAAAAACAGACTGTTTTCTATGTGGTCTGGCTAACGAGATGTGGATCAACGTAATCCATGTAGTAGAAAACGACACCCAGATGAAACTTAGCATAGCAGCGACACAGTGAAGCATAACACAGAAGCCTGAAGGACCACGGTCCACCTTTGTCAGCATGCTCGGGATGTGAGGAAAACTACTTCAACCCGCTACCTAACAACCCGCTACCTAACAACCCGTTTCAGGGCGCCCAAAATAGTAAACGCACACATCGTGGTCATTAAAAAGCGGCATCTACCTAGATCAGTGTCGATCACCTCGGCGTCCGAACTGCTGTAATATCGCCTGTTTCAAGGTACACCTTCGAGAGGAGGGGTCTTAGATAGGGTGGGTCGGCGTCTTGTTTCTGTATATTGCACCTGAAACTGACGCCAGCCTTCACATCAATCGGATTGCTCATATTACCCTTATGGTCAATTCAGCCATATGGTCAATTCAGCCATATGGTCAATTCAGCCATATGGTCAATTCAGCCATATGGTCAATTCAGCCATATGGTCAATTCACCTATATGGTCAATTCACCTATATGGTCAATTCGGCCTTATGTTGAATTTGGTGAAATGTTCAATTCACCCGTATTCTCAATTCAGCCATATCCTCAATTCAGCCATATCCTCAATTCAGCCATATCCTCAATTCAGCCATATCCTCAATTCAGCCATATCCTCAATTCAGCCATATCCTCAATTCAGCCATATCCTCAATTCAGCCATATCCTCAATTTGGCCGTATGTTCAATTTGGCCGTATGTTCAATTTGGCCGTATGTTCAATTTGGCTGTATGTTGAATTTGGCTTTATGTTGATTTCGGCTTTATGTTGATTTCGGCCTTATGTTGAATTTGGCCGTATGTTGAATTTGGCCGTATGTTGAATTTGGCTGTATGTTGAATTTGGCCGTATGTTGAATTTGGCTTTATGTTGATTTCGGCCTTATGTTGAATTTGGCCGTATGTTGAATTTGGCCGTATGTTGATTTCGGCATTATGTTGAATTTGGCTTTATGTTGAATTCAGTGGAATGTTCAGTAAAATATTCAATTTGACCTTATGTTCAATTCACCCTTATTATTAGTAGTATGGTTCCCAATTTATTGAACATGTGGAACTTCAGTCGTAAATAATACAGCGACAACCCTCGTCAGGACACGTGCCGACTTAAACACTGGGAGTGAATAAGCACCAAATAAGCTATACAAATCACCTTTTAGCGTTTCGGGAATTTTAATCCATCACTTACCAGTCCTATGTACAGCCTCTATGGTCACATTAAACGTCATGCATACAATTGTGGCCCTATTCGTTCTTCCTCAGAAGGAACCCAGGATCCACACGTTACATGAATGCTGTTAATATTGTGTTCTAAATTATGTATCAATTGTGTATAATAAATTGGATCAGATCTACATGGTCGCAATTTACAATGTATGTAGATAAAAGTAAGTAGCATGCCCTTTATAGAACGTCGTCTCTTACAACCGTTAACCCTTTTGGCTGTTATAAGTTTCTTGGCAAGTGTGCAGTACGGTTGGTTGCCATTACTTTCTGTAAGTGGGGGAGCAATCGCCCGAGGGAAAAAAAATGTCTGCCAAACTGGACACGGTGTTGATCGAATCTAGTATGTTGGGATTGGGGATAACCCCTAGGCCGCGCAGCCTCCTTTTATGTAGATACCAGGAAATATTATTTTAGCCAGAGAGTGGTGAATACTTGGAATGCATTGCTACGGGAAATAGGGGAGGAGAGGTCAATTAATGCATTCAAGAATACTTTGCATGCGCATAGGTATTTTTAGATTAAAAGAATGTAAAAGAAACTGGTTGTCTACATAATCTGCAGTCTTCTAAATCAGTACAAAGACCTTAAGTTATATGTTAAGTAATTTAAAGAAGAAAATAATGGAGACAAACATGTTACTGCCAAAACATGTTCATGGCCAAAGAACACAAATAGAGCGAACACATCTAAATGATTAGAATGGGAACAAGTTTGGTTCCTTTTTCCGTCTTCTTGATTTTCATTCTAAATTATTTTTCTAACATGTATGTAATCCATTTTTCAATATATGTCGTGTTTGGAATGGCAGATTAATTTCCAGGATTATGACAAGTTCTCTCGACTTTGTCTCTCGTTATTAACTCATTTATATAACTCTGAGCAGGCAATGTGAAGACTTGACGTCGCTGATATTGTAAGAACTTGTGCATTCATTCTGAACCTGAATATTGTGTGGGTTTTTAACCGCACTTTCTGCTCTTTATTGTTCGTTATTATTGCCATTTGTGTATTTATTTGTCTGCCTGCATGGTTTCTGGTAAGTTTGTGTGGGACATGCGAAAATAGGGCACCAACCACGCTGGGAGCATGCCAAAGAGGCGACTAACAGGGCAGTGTTACTATTCATTATTAGAAGATTCTGTATGAAAGATGAGAAAAAGGCCACTGCCACTCAGACACCATTCTTCGTCTTCGTTCGCTCTCAATATCCAGCTACCAAGTCGTAAAAAGGGCTTTGCAAGTAGCAGGTTGTTGTCAGGAGAACGGTAATCGCTGTGTCGAGGTTTACAGCTTGACTGCGATATTTGGACCTTTGGTCCGATACATCCGACTTCAATAGGCATTTTGTAGTACCGGGTTAGCCTACCATCTTCTATCCCTTCTACTTAGTCAGTCTGCCCTGTTGCAGTCTGTTATCCAGGATGATCGCGTGGATGTGTAGAAGGGTCTTGGCAGCTCTGGTTTGCAGGCCCTGGCGCTAGAAATCATAACAGTCGGCTTGACTTCTGCCTTCGTCTAGCAGACATTCACTGGTAACCAAGCTACGAATTTGCATAATTTATGCTGTTGCCATCCAGCTGTACAGTTCCGAAGCCTTCCGGATGCGCATTCAAAGGCGCATTCTTGCGATCAGCTAGTATGGCCGGGTCTCAAACAGCGTTGTCATTCGACGGAGAGACATGGAAAGCACATTCACCATCCTAAACCATCGCCATTTGGACATATGTGGTCATTTGGCCCGCTTTGCCAGGGAGGTCACCGCCCACCAGCTGTAACATAGGCTATGGGCATCAGAAATTGGCATGTAGCCTTGTCGCCATGGTCCCGTCCACGCTGCACCTGGTTAGGTCAAATCTGAAAGAAAGACATCATCCTCATTGCTTGCATCCTGAGACTAGGCCACACTGTGTTGTGTTCATGTATCTACCTGCCTGCCTACCTACCTGCCTGCCTACCTACATGTCTGCCTACCTACATGTCTGCCTGCCTGCCTACCTACATGTCTGCCTGCCTGCCTACCTACATGTCTGCCTACCTACCTACCTACATGTCTGCCTACATACCTACCTACATGTCTGCCTACCTACCTACATGTCTGTCTGCCTACCTACATACCTACCTGCCTACCTACCTACCTACCTACATGTCTGCCTACCTACCTACATGTCTGCCTACCTACCTACATGTCTGCCTACCTACCTACATGTCTACCTACCTGCCTACATACCTACCTACCTACCTACGTACATACATGTCTGCCTGCCATCCTACCTACCTAATTACTTACTTAAACTACCTATCACACTTGAAGCATGCCGTAAGAGGCAACTGTATTCGAGCGCCTTGATGGTAGAGGATTCTGTGTGTGACAGATACGCCAATGGGCCCACTGGCACTATCAGAGCGTATGTTTAGATATGATTAACATTATGATCAACCCTCTCTATGATATGACTACAGTCATTGACACAGGCCAAAAACATGTACACCCAATTATTGAAATCAGCCAAAAACCTGTTACGTATATAAGGTCTTCCCGATTTGCAAGGGCTTTAGAAACAATATCCAGTATATCGTACAAGGGTACAGGAATAAATCACTCATTTGCTGGAATACAATAATGATTACAATCATTGTTTCGTGTGTTTTTTTGTGTTTTTTAAATCTTGTTCTTTCCATGAATTTCGTTTACTTCGGCTGCATTGCAGTTAGTAACGTTTCATATGGGGGTGTGTCATTGTTTGAGTAATGAGTTGTTTGAATTCTTCATTGTTAGAGCGGTATGTGGTGTGCTTCATATATAATTGTACTGGTTTTAGAGTTGGCTATGTTGCTGTTGGTGGCGGTGGGCTGTTTAACGGAAGGGGGGGGGGGGGAAGAAATCATGTTCAAGGTGTGTAATACAGCACTTAGTTAGCACGTAAATCCACCTTTATCCTGTAGCACCCCACAGTCCAGTACTACTTGACACACTAGGCCTACAAAAACGGTGTGTGGAAAAAAAAATTATTTTTTGAACGGAGTCACTCCTGACAGCCATTTTTTTACTGCTGAATACATACTCCATATATACACGATATTTTGCCGGTTAAAGTATCGTATGTTCGATTACAAATGGCTTCTGAACAGTTAATTTTCTATACGCCGTTTGGAGCAAGCCGACTTTTTGCGAAAGGGGAAGTAGGTTGTTGGGAAAGATCTTTATCGAGTAGATCTGTAAAAAAAAAAATTTTCAATTAAAGAACTACGTTTGAATTGGAAACTAACAGTTGTGTCGATATTGTAAACACAGTATCGATACGTTGTTGTGGTTTCCATGGTTTTCTATCGAAGCGACTAGGCCTAGTGGTCGAGTCAAAATTTTTTCCGAGATTTTCATAAATTTTCAACTTCATCTTTTTTGTATCTCAAAAACTAACAAACACACAACAAAAACAATAACACCCACATGTTCGTTATGCTATTGTGTGTCTACACGCAAGAAAATCATATTTATTGACAAACAAACATAAAAGTAACAAATTTTGAAAGACGACTACCATAGCGACAAATTCAGAAAATTAATTAGGTCAAATTTTTATTTCAAAAAAGAGCCGGCGTGAAGAAGATTATCTTAACAAAGGTGCTTGTTTCTGGTGTCGCCAGCCACAGAATAGTAGTTACCGATCCTTGTATAAGTCCTAGCTGCTCCCTTGTTTAGTTACTGGTACTTATGATCAAACATAATTACTTTTGTCATTCGGAGTTAAGTTTATGACGTCAGTAATGTTCACATTTTAGATTTAATAAGCATAAGTTTTGTTCTAATTTAGTCAAGTTTAATGTAAACGTTTTGTTCTTATTTAGCCTAGTATAATTCCAGTTTTAAGGTATGTTTTGTTCTAATTTAGTCTAGTAAAGTCTAGTTTAATGCATAAGTTTTATTCTAATTTTGTCAAGTTTAACGTATACGTTTTGTTCTTATTTAGCCTAGTATAATTCCAGTTTAAGGCATGTTTTGTTCTAATTTAGTCTAGGAAAGTCTAGTTTAAGGCATAAGTTTTATTCTAATTTAGTCAAGTTTAACGTATACGTTTTGTTCTTATTTAGCCTAGTATAATTCCAGTTTAAGGCATGTTTTGTTCTAATTTAGTCTAGTAAAGTCTAGTTTAAGGTATAAGTTGTGTTCTAATTTACAGTCTAGTTTAACGCATAAGTTATGTTCTAATCTGCAGTCTAGTTTAAGACTTAAGTTATGATCTAATTTACAGTCTAATGTAAGCAATTAGGTATGTTTTAATTTACAGTCTAATGTAAGCAATTAGGTGTGTTCTAATTTACAGTATATTTTAAGACATACATTATGTTCTAATTTACAATCTATTTTAAGACAGTACTGCTAAACAATGGTTGAAATACTAGAACCGGGAACTACGGTAAGCTACCAAAATAAAGGCTACTGAGAGAAGTTCTGTAAATTGGTAGCAGTCTTATTCCACAGAAATCCCTGGTATTCACACAATGTGGTCTCTGGTGTTCTCAATTTGTAGCCTCTGGTGTTTTCAAGTTGTAGCCTCTGGTGTTCTCAAGTTGTAGCCTCTGGTGTTAAGCTGTAGCCTCTGGTGTTAAGCTGTAGCCTCTGGTGTTAAGCTGTAGCCTCTGGTGTTCTCTAGCTGTAGCCTCTGGTGTTCTCTAGCTGTAGCCTCTGGTGTTCTCTAGCTGTAGCCTCTGGTGTTCTCTAGCTGTAGCCTCTGGTGTTCTCTAGCTGTAGCCTATTGTGTTCTCTAGCTGTAGCCTATTGTGTTCTCTAGCTGTAGCCTATGGTGTTCTCTAGCTGTAGCCTATGGTGTTCTCTAGCTGTAGCCTATGGTGTTCTCTAGCTGTAGCCTCTGGTGTTCTCTAGCTGTAGCCTCTGGTGTTCTCTAGCTGTAGCCTCTGGTGTTCTCTAGCTGTAGCCTCTGGTGTTCTCTAGTTGTAGCCTCTGGTGTTCTCTAGATGTAGCCTCTGGTGTGTTACCAAGTTGTAGCCTCTGGTGTGTTGCCAAGTTGTAGCCTCTGGTGTGTTGCCAAGTTGTAGCCTCTGGTGTGTTGCCAAGTTGTAGCCTCTGGTGTGTTGCCAAGTTGTAGCCTCCGGTGTGTTACCAAGTTGTAGCCTCCGGTGTGTTACCAAGTTGTAGCCTCCGGTGTGTTATCAAGCTGTAGCCTCTGGTCTTCCGTTGAAGATCTAAGTGACCAATTACTGGTACTGGTGCTCGTATTGACACAAACAGTCGTGACTCCGCCAGGTGTATCATGCATTCCCTGTTAACCAGGGCAAGATAGCACTAGTGGCCACATTGAACGAGGAAGTCAGAAATATGAACAAAAAGCAACTCTTTTCTAGGCGCTCTGAACAATGTATACCAAACAATAGATATTGACTCTCAGTAAAAAGACATTCAGGAATTGAGTCGTATCCGCCCAGATGACGATTTCATCCTTACGTAGGGGGAAAAAAAATTGTTTGGCATCTCTTGTTATAGTCGAACCAGGTTCAATCCGGTGTGCTTATTACATCTCTTTTGCTGTTTGGTTATATTTCCCGAATGCTTATGAATGTGTTCTCCTGTGCGGTCGTTGCTGCTTCTGTTTGTTTTTTTAACTTATTGGTATCGCTAATGAACAATTTTTTTAAATGGCATTTGATCGCTTTAAAACGCTCGCTAGTAAAGTCACAGGTTATCCAATCAACTTTCATTTCGCTAGCTTACATTGCCAATGTATCACTTTATTTTCAATAGAAGTGCCAATTTGTACAACTGTTTCAACCTGTACCTGTATATATGAATATATGCATATACTCATGTAAATAAGTTACTGTGCACATACCATGTGTGGTTCTTTAAAGACAAATTTATAAAACTACTGCAGTTTGAGAGCATTGTAGAATGTTTGCGTCTGCAAAAGTTGGTGTTCAAAGGTGCATGATTCTTTGCTTCATTGACGGCAGCACCACTGCCCTCACAAAGAGCATGTCGTAAGAGGCGACTAACTGTGTGACACGGCATAACACCGACCATGGTTAGGTGGTTTGTTAATAGTAGCATAGATGGCGCCTAACAGGCTGGGTGTCTACTTTGCTCTAGTGTTTGAGTCTATTAAGATGGAATCACACACCGGTTAACAACCCTCCGCGGCACTTGCCTGGACGTAAGATGCTCGAGCCTAGCCCGCTAAGCAGGGAATCCTTCTCTGGCTACATCTAGCTCACGCCAGAGCTAAGACCTGCATATGGGCACCCGTCCCTGTAGAAGTACAGGTCCACTAAGATTAACGGAATGTGATGTACAGAATATGTAAACTGTTTTAACGATTTGCATACAGCATTGGAAGAGTCATAATTCAGTTCTTTTTATAAGATTACTTGTGTATAATATATTGACAATTAAACTTTATTTTTTTTTAATGTTTAACATTTAGCTTGGTTTGGCTTTAGATTATTCGAGAATTTAGTATCAAATTTGTTTGGTTTTCTTTGTTTTCTTTGGTCGTTTTTTGTTTTTTTTCAAAAATGAAATGTTCCATTTTGTATTTCGATTCTGTTAAATTGTATGTGGATTTTAACTTATCTATGTTTTGAACATGCAACATTGCAGATTGGCATTTGCTGTTAGTCAATTTTATTTTACAACATTTGTGTCAAAGAGATACATTGCTCTTGCCTCTATCTAGGACCAGCCTTAGTGGATGTCTAGCCTGATTGGAGCAGGAGTTAACCCGGTCCCTTTACAGTTTATATATAAATTACTCAAGTCATTAATGCCACGATATCTCAAACTTGTGGCTCTATCCCTTTGAGCATCTCAAACTTGTGGCTCTAAGCCTTTGAACATCTCAAACTTGTGGCTCTAAGCCTTTGAACATCTCAAACTTGTGGCTCTAAGCCTTTGAACATCTAAAACTTGTGGCTCTACCCCTTTGAACATCTAAAACTTGTGGTTCTACCCCTTTGAACATCTAAAACTTGTGGTTCTACCCCTTTGAACATCTAAAACTTGTGGCTCTACCCCTTTGAACATCTAAAACTTGTGGCTCTACCCCTTTGAACATCTCAAACTTGTGGCTCTACCCCTTTGAACATCTCAAACTTGTGGTTCTACCCCTTTGAACATCTAAAACTTGTGGTTCTACCCCTTTGAACATCTCAAACTTGTGGCTCTACCCCTTTGAACATCTAAAACTTGTGGTTCTACCCCTTTGAACATCTAAAACTTGTGGTTCTACCCCTTTGAACATCTAAAACTTGTGGTTCTACCCCTTTGAACATCTCAAACTTGTGGCTCTACCCCTTTGAACATCTCAAACTTGTGGCTCTACCCCTTTGAACATCTCAAACTTGTGGCTCTACCCCTTTGAACATCTCAAACTTGTGGCTCTACCCCTTTGAACATCTAAAACTTGTGGTTCTACCCCTTTGAACATCTAAAACTTGTGGTTCTACCCCTTTGAACATCTCAAACTTGTGGCTCTACCCCTTTGAACATCTCAAACTTGTGGCTCTACCCCTTTGAACATCTCAAACTTGTGGCTCTACCCCTTTGAACATCTCAAACTTGTGGCTCTACCCCTTTGAACATCTAAAACTTGTGGTTCTACCCCTTTGAACATCTAAAACTTGTGGTTCTACCCCTTTGAACATCTAAAACTTGTGGTTCTACCCCTTTGAACATCTAAAACTTGTGGTTCTACCCCTTTGAACATCTAAAACTTGTGGCTCTACCCCTTTGAACATCTCAAACTTGTGGCTCTACCCCTTTGAACATCTCAAACTTGTGGTTCTACCCCTTTGAACATCTAAAACTTGTGGCTCTACCCCTTTGAACATCTCAAACTTGTGGCTCTACCCCTTTGAACATCTAAAACTTGTGGCTCTACCCCTTTGAACATCTAAAACTTGTGGCTCTACCCCTTTGAACATCTCAAACTTGTGGCTCTACCCCTTTGAACATCTCAAACTTGTGGCTCTACCCATTTGAACATCTCAAACTTGTGGCTCTACCCCTTTGAACATCTCAAACTTGTGGCTCTACCCCTTTGAACATCTCAAACGTGTGGCTCTACCCCTTTGAACAAGCCATATCCTCAATAAAAACATCCTCGTTTTGATCATCGCGAGGAGTACTATACTAAGAATGCGAGACTTCATTAGACCTATTTGACCAGAGGTGGTCCTGGATGGGCTTACTAAAAAAGCAAATAAATTCAACAGCTTTTCTCGAAATAATTAATAAACTATACCAAGATTAAAAGAGTGGAAACGACAATCAACGCATAGCAATTAGTATTAAATATAAAACTGAACACTTTTTGAGACTTTGGTTTACACTTTAATTATGACAGGGGTATTGGTCTGCCAAGATTTAACGTGTGGCCCGCAGCAGTTTGTGTGCCCACAGCAGTATGTGTGGCCTGCTGCAGTATATCTGGTCTGACACAGTATGTGTGGCCCGCCACAGTATCTGTGGCCCACCGCAGTGTATGGGGCCCATTGTCATATGTGTGACCCACCGCAGTATCTGTGGTCCACTGCAGTATGTGTGACCCGCCAGTGTCCATGGGCCGCCGCGGTGTCTTTGAGAGCCGATATACAGGCTCCACGGGTCGGTTAAGGAACTTTGGAAACAGATCTTTCTAAAGCAGAAAAAAATATTTATTTTTAAAAAACTGCACAAGTCGACTATGGTCATAAACAAGCACATCAGTTGTAAAAATAACGTGAATTGTAGGCATTGACGTTGTAAAAATAACGTGAATTGTAGGCATTAACGTTGTAAAAATAACGTGAATTGTAGGCATTGACGTTGTAAAAATAACGTGAATTGTAGGCATTAACGTTGTAAAAATAACGTGAATTGTAGGCATTAACGTTGTAAAAATAACGTGAATTGTAGGCATTGACGTTGTAAAAATAACGTGAATTGTAGGCATTAACGTTGTAAAAATAACGTGAATTGTAGGCATTGACGTTGTAAAAATAACGTGAATTGTAGGCATTAACGTTGTAAAAATAACGTGAATTGTAGGCATTAACGTTGTAAAAATAACGTGAATTGTAGGCATTGACGTTGTAAAAATAACGTGAATTGTAGGCATTAACGTTGTAAAAATAACGTGAATTGTAGGCATTAACGTTGTAAAAATAACGTGAATTGTAGGCATTAACGTTGTAAAAATAACGTGAATTGTAGGCATTAACGTTGTAAAAATAACGCGAATTATGGTCAGAAGGATTCAAATATAGTTGTAAAAAAATACGTGAATTGTGATCATACGGAAATAAATATCAGTTGTAAAATTAGGTGAATTTTGATAATAAGGAAATACAGCAGTAAAAAATACTTGAGTTCTTATAAGGAAATATCAGTTGTGAAAATACGTGAATTGTGATGAAATAATATCAGTTGTAAAAAATATGTGAACTGTGATCATACGGGAAAAATAGTTGTAAAATTACGTGAATTATGATCATAAGGAAATAAAACACTAGATAGGGCCTCCATTATTTTGGTAGCTCTGTTCAAGTCACTACCGCTAGGAGTGGTAGAGACTTTCAGGACACTCAATAACAGCATATACCAAACTAGTCATATTTGCTTCAGTGCAACTGCAGCGGCGGTAGGATGGTAGCAAACATGTTTTGATGGGGAAGAAGTGGCAGAAACTTGGATGCTGGAGCATGAAAGTAGGTTACGTAGCCGATAAACTACATGTATACATGAGTTTTTTAAAGAGTTAATTAATACTTGTTACCAGTACTCTCCAGTCGACCTAGCTGCAAATGGGTGCCTTGATTACCGTTCGTTCTGAAAGGGAAAGCAGCGAGAAACAAGTTGTGACCTAGTACAGTGAAGACTAACACTTCATCCTCGACAACAGTGTCTGCGTTGGGATTACGTTAACCTTAATTCCAATATCCAGATATTGTCGTTGGGGATGAAGTGTTAAGGGACTTTGTTAGTAATGTGAAGTGACCGTTTTGCGGCATTGCCTTTGTAAACTAAGTCGGGACACCATTTACGGATGGGTAAACTGGCTCCTGATTTAAAAAATATTTCAATAAAATCTTAAACGCAGCTGATTGGAGCACTTGTCTCCCATGTTAATGCGTCCCACGGAATGCTCAAACCTTTCCATATGTATATTGATACAGATAAACACTACAGCAGGGGAGGGATCTTGTCATCCCCACTGTACAGAATATAAATGTCGTAGAACATTTGAACACTCCTGTTGTTTTATAGTCCAACTTTGCACAGCGACAGTTTGTCATTATGTTGTTTTATAGTCCAACTTTGCACAGCGACAGTTTGTCATTAATATTTCTTTGTTCGCATCAGAAATAGGCGCTGACAGTACACTGCTGAAGCAGACGAGGAATGGATCGATCACAGAGGAGCAGGATCGTCTTCTAGTTTCTGTAAGTGCCTTTATTGTTGGAGACAAGCATCTGCTTTCTGTTATTGTCCAAGGATCTTTCAAATCTGGGATAGCTAATTTCAGGAGGAAGAGGGTGAGAAGGGTGTCACCCATAGAGTTCCAAGTGGCACAGCTCCATAGTATCCCGAGTGGAGCGGCTCCATTTGAGTGTCCAGTGGAGCGGCTCCATTAGAGTGTCCAGTGGAGCGGCTCCATTTGAGTGTCCAGTGGAGCGGCTCCATTTGAGTGTCCAGTGGAGCGGCTCCATTTGAGTCCCGAGTGGAACGGCTCCATTTGAGTCCCGAGTGGAACGGCTCCATTTGAGTCCCGAGTGGAACGGCTCCATTTGAGTCCCGAGTGGAACGGCTCCATTTGAGTGTCTAGTGGAGCGGCTCCATTTGAGTGTCCAGTGGAGTGGCTCCATTCTCGAGTGCTGTTCACTTGTATTTTTGCATTAGAGCATAACATTTGGTGTAAAGATGTCAGAAGTCTGCAAACCGCATCATTATACATACAATTGTAGTAGTTGTGGATTGGACAGACTATTAAAAGTTAGAATATATGAGATCAAGATGTTGAAAGAGAAAACGGCAGTCAAGGAACTCGCATGTTGTAAACGGAGTCGATGGAACTCACATGTTGGAAACGAAGTCGATGTAACTCGCATGTTGGAAACGGGGTCCAGGAACTCGCATGTTGGAAACGGAGTCGATGGAACTCGCATGTTGGAAACGGAGTCGATGGAACTCGCATGTTGGAAACGGAGTCGATGGAACTCGCATGTTGGAAACGGAGTCGATGGAACTCGCATGTTGGAAACGGAGTTGATGGAACTCGCATCTTTGAGCCGGAGTTGATGGAACTCGCATATTTGAAACGGAGTTGATGGAACTCGCATATTTGAAACGGAGTTGATGGAACTCGCATATTTGAAACGGAGTTGATGGAACTCGCATATTTGAAACGGAGTTGATGGAACTCGCATATTTGAAACGGAGTCGATGGAACTCGCATATTTGAAACGGAGTCGATGGAACTCGCATATTTGAAACGGAGTTGATGGAACTCGCATGTTGGAAACGGAGTCGAAGGAACTCGCATGTTGGAAACGGAGCTGAGACATAAATAGCAGTGTTACAATAATGATTGCTAAAAGTTAGTCTCTTCCAGCTGATTGTGTATGATTGTCTATTTCAACTGATTGTCGTGATTGTCTGTTTCAGCTGATTGCTAAGGAAAATGAAAGCAACAAGACCTTCTTCAAACCCAGCCTGAATAAGCTCTGGCTGACCTTCGAACCTGAGCTGGAGAACATGTATAGACATGAGTACAAGGACAGGTGAGGTGGTGGGGGATTGGGGCCTGCTGCCTTGTGGGTAACCTGTCTATGGGGGAACGGCTGCGGGCCTGCTGCCTTGTGGGTAACCTGTCTATTGGGGAACGGCTGCGGGCCTGCTGCCTTGTGGGTAACCTGTCTATTGGGGAACGGCTGCGGGCCTGCTGCCTTGTGGGTAACCTGTCTATGGGGGAACGGCTGCGGGCCTACTGCCTTGTGGGTAACCTGTCTATGGGGGAACGGCTGCGGGCCTGCTGCCTTGTGGGTAACCTGTCTATTGGGGAACGGCTGCGGGCCTGCTGCCTTGTGGGTAACCTGTCTATTGGGGAACGGCTGCGGGCCTGCTGCCTTGTGGGTAACCTGTCTATTGGGGAACGGCTGCGGGCCTGCTGCCTTGTGGGTAACCTGTCTATTGGGGAACGGCTGCGGGCCTGCTGCTTTGTGGGTAACCTGTCTATTGGGGAACGGCTGCGGGCCTGCTGCCTTGTGGGTAACCTGTCTATTGGGGAACGGCTGCGGGCCTGCTGCCTTGTGGGTAACCTGTCTATTGGGGAACGGCTGCGGGCCTGCTGCCTTGTGGGTAACCTGTCTATTGGGGAACGGCTGCGGGCCTGCTGCCTTGTGGGTAACCTGTCTATTGGGGAACGGCTGCGGGCCTGCTGCCTTGTGGGTAACCTGTCTATTGGGGAACGGCTGCGGGCCTGCTGCCTTGTGGGTAACCTGTCTATTGGGGAACGGCTGCGGGCCTGCTGCCTTGTGGGTAACCTGTCTATTGGGGAACGGCTGCGGGCCTGCTGCTTTGTGGGTAACCTGTCTATTGGGGAACGGCTGCGGGCCTGCTGCCTTGTGGGTAACCTGTCTATGGGGGAACGGCTGCGGGCCTGCTGCCTTGTGGGTAACCTGTCTATTGGGGAACGGCTGCGGGCCTGCTGCCTTGTGGGTAACCTGTCTATTGGGGAACGGCTGCGGGCCTGCTGCCTTGTGGGTAACCTGTCTATTGGGGAACGGCTGCGGGCCTGCTGCCTTGTGGGTAACCTGTCTATGGGGGAACGGCTGCGGGCCTGCTGCCTTGTGGGTAACCTGTCTATGGGGGAACGGCTGCGGGCCTGCTGCCTTGTGGGTAACCTGTTTATGGGTGAACGGCTGCGGGCCTGCTGCCTTGTGGGTAACCTGTCTATGGGGGAATGGCTGCGGGCCTGCTGCCTTGTGGGTAATCTGTCTATGGGGGAATGGCTGCGGGCCTGCTGCCTTGTGGGTAACCTGTCTATGGGGGAATGGCTGCGGGACTGTTGCCTTGCGGGTAACCTGTCTATTGGGGAACGGCTGCGGGCCTGCTGCCTTGTGGGTAACCTGTCTATTGGGGAACGGCTGCAGGCCTGCTGCCTTGTGGGTAACCTGTCTATGGGGGAATGGCTGCGGGCCTGCTGCCTTGTGGGTAACCTGTCTATGGGGGAATGGCTGCGGGACTGTTGCCTTGCGGGTAACCTGTCTATTGGGGAACGGCTGCGGGCCTGCTGCCTTGTGGGTAACCTGTCTATTGGGGAACGGCTGCAGGCCTGCTGCCTTGTGGGTAACCTGTCTATGGGGGAATGGCTGCGGGCCTGCTGCCTTGTGGGTAATCTGTCTATAGGGGAACAACTGCGAGTTGTTTTTGTTTTTTTTAATGTGAGCAGAATGTCTGTTGGAGGACATCGCTCGTACCTAAAACTGCCAACCTTCTTTTCTCAATCTCCCGTTATCAAGGCCTGAACAAGGCCTTGCAAGTAGCAGGATGTAGTCTGGAGAACTGACTGCGTTGTGGCACTAGTTTACAGATTGACTGTCTTTTGAATCTTTCGGTCAGACATATCCGTCTTTGACAGCACTGCTAATCTATTTGACTGTTATAAGTTTCTTGCCGAGTGTACTGTAAGTTGTGGAGAAGCGAGTGTGCCAAGAGAAAAGTGTGTGTATGCAATACTGAACACGACGAGGTTCATACCCTGTGTGGTGTCCTGGGATTGTGAAACGAACTTTCAAGACTCTCCTTCTCTGGAGTAAAAGCAGATGAAAAATTTGTATACCAATCTACCTCCAGCAGTCTTGACTATGTCTTGCTATGGGATTAAGGTAACAGAGAATGAAAGAGCTGGGTTGTGTTATGAGGGAGTGGGATGAAATATCATTTCTAGCCTTGCCACACCTGTAATAAATATTTGCTACACTTGAAAAAGTTCACATATTTTTTACATTTGTAAAAGTTCACAAATATTTTGTCCACTTGTAAAAGCTCATAGATATATTTTACACTTGTAAAAGTTAAATGTTTTTACATTTATAAAAGTTGATCATCTCAACAACTAAATTATGCTCATTTAGTTTTTTCAGTATATATATATATATATATATATTGAACACTTATATATCATCTGTTTTTTCCAGTATCTATCATTGTGTCATGAGCTGGTTAGAAATGAACACCCTCGACAAATCACACATAGCACAAGCCTGACAAGTGTAGAGTAGCCTTCTGTGTTTGTAACCTGGTACCAGAAACAATGTTACATATATAATACAAGGATTAAAGAAATCTATAGAACAAATGCCACATATACAATGCATGAATTTTAAAAATATATCAAACACTTGCCACCATATATAATACAGGAATAAAATCTACAGACCCAATGCCCCTTTACCAATGCCTATTTATCAGTTCAGTTCGTCCCGTGACCCATTGGGGCACGCTTGAAGACACTCCCACAATCTCAAACCATCTCTCTCTCTGTCCGCTGCCTCCAGTCATGTCTCACCGGGATGGTTTGATCACCTATTTATAAACAAAACACAGATAACGACTATCGACAAAATACAATGTCAACATAAGTTTACGCTAAGTGCTGAGAAAATACACCAGGTCATGCATTTTGAATATCTGAGCTTCCGAATTTACAAATGACAAAAATGACGACTGCTCAAAAGAAATCAGAAGGGTATCCATGACAACACAGAGGCTAAACAACCTGAAGAAATTATTGCATGACAACAAAAGTGAGTCTTAAGAGCCTGTGTTTTTCCCATGCCAGCATATGGCTGCGTAGCATGGATGGTTACCGAATCATCTAGAAAGAAAATTGACACCTCCAAGTCTATGTTGCAGAAAGATACTCAGACTACACTGTACTAAGAGGATGACAAATATAGACATTCTGCAAGAGTTGGACATAGAAGAGAACTAGTTTTATCAATTTCATCATGGCCAGAAAAACTAAATACTTTGGTCACACCGAGAGACACAACGGTCTTGGAGGACAGTGATGGAAGGTTTGGTCCTGGGGGAAAAGAGGCAGGGGTAGACCAAGAAGACGATGGCACCAGAATATAAAAGAATGCCCGGGCATTTGGCGAAAGCTGGCGGTTTGTCTAGGGGACGAGTTTCTTTCAGATGGGCTGTGATGGGAGTTACGTTCTACAAAGGTCATACTACATGATGATGAACCAATGCCTCAATGATACAGGAATTAAGACTAAAAAAGTTATGGAGTCTACCAAAGAATTTCTAGGGTGGAGGAAAATAGGTTGCTTGCTCCAGCATTTGCCATTGAAGGATACATCCAAGATTTTTATTTACCCTAAAAAAGAATTAGGTGTTCTTACCTGGAGTCTGAACTCATGTCCTAACTTGAAGGCTGGTAACTTCACCACTCAGCCATCCACTGCTTCTTTATATCGTGTCTTTTATCTGGAGAGAATTTGATCTTCTCGAATGTCAGATCTGATTTAATACATGGATATCAACAACAACTGATAAAAGCATGGATAGGACGCTCACAGGACACATTTACACACACTCAAATGTGTGCTTCTAACTAATCAGTTTTAAATGGATACCTGGCTTAAGAAAGATAAGGTGAAAAGGACAGGGTTTAGTTACCCAGAGTTTGGTAACCAACCTCAGAAAAACCATAGACCATTATAAAATGGTGAGGTGCAACACTTCATCCTCGATGACAGTTACCTGTACTTTCTTAAAACACTACTATACCAATCATATGACCTATCACTATACCAATGGTATGACCTACCACTACCAATCATATGACTTACTAATATACTAATGGTATGACCTACTACTATACCAATCGTTTGACCTACTACTATACCAATCGTATGACCTACTACATCAATCGTATGACCTACTATACCAATCGTATGACCTACTACTATACCAATCGTATGACCTTCTACTAAACCAATCATATGACCTACCACTGTACCAATCGTAGGACCTACTACGATACCAATTGTATGACCTACCACTACCAAGCATATGACCTACCACTTCCAATCATATGACCTACCACAACCAATCCTATGACCTACTACAATACCAATCGGTTGACCTACCACTACCGGTACCACTATACCAAGCGTATGACATATTCGTTACTCTCGAATCCAGCATCTGACATAATGATTGAGCACTTAGAAAACTGATTTCAGACCATTCCTGCTCCCCGTACTCAGTGTTTTTAAAAAACATATTCTCCGCAGCCACCTGTTCCAGGAGAACATGTTGTCGTCCCCGAGGTACCAGACTGCCGTGGAGGCTGTCATTGCTGTGATCGCCCTGCTGGTTCTGGCCATCTGTTGTCACATCATGTTCCACTTTGCCTGTACCTCTGGCCTGGTCATCGTCACCGTGCTGGGCCTGCTGGTGGAAGCGGCTGTGTTTCTAGATGCCTTATCTAACATCATCTGCTTGGAGGTGGTTGTCTGTGTGTGTTTGATTTTGTTTGTTTTAGTGATTGTATCTTTAAATTGCATCTTTAAGGTTTACAAACTATTGGATGTTTCCATGAGAAACATGTTTTGATCTTTAGCCACATAGTTTAAAGACTTTTTAAAATTAATTTTTTTCACTTATCCTGTTTTGCAAGGTTATTTTTTTGTTTCCTTCTTGTTTGCCTTATTTCTCGATTCCCCAAGGCAGTGTGTGTTGCGTTGTTTTTATTTTGCGTCCGTCCACCCAGGGCATCAGCCTTCGACATGCATTTTATGTAAGGTAAAGGTCCTCCTGCATTTTCTAAGGGTTAGCATCAGCGGGGTAACAGCTGGTGCTGTGATTGGGGAGCAAACCCAGCACCTTCGGTGTGTGAGCCGTGTCACTTAACCACTAGGCCACTCCACCTCCAGCACAATGTTATGAAGAGATCTCTAGATCGAGCCCTACTGTGTGCATTACACACAATAGCATTAACCACTTCAGATATTTCTGTAAGGCACTTTTTTCATGGTCTGCCTTTCATCATTAATCCATTGTATCTAAATAGCATTGATTGTTGGGGGAGGGGCTGTGTAGTGGTAGTTTGTCATGTGGCCAAACTATTTTAGTTGCTGTCTTTTTATATAGTCCAGTCGGAGGTCCAGATTAGATGTTAGGAAATATTTTTGTCAAGTCAGAGAGTGGTGAATGCTTGGAATGCATTGCCACAGGAAGTAGTGGAGGCAGGGACAATTAATGCATTTAAGAATAGATTGGATGGGCATAGCTTTTAGAGCAAGGAAATGTAAATGAAACTGGTTGCATATAGACTTTGCAGAGCCTTCTAAAGACATAAGTTAATACTGGTGTTGTTTCCACTAGTCTCCTGATGTCATTGTTTTGAGTTTAGTGGTGAATTGTTGAGCCAGCGTATCTTCCTTAACTGGCTATACAGTAAAGTAAGTCAAGGTTTGTCCCAGTGGTAGATTGGCCAGTACCTTTCCTACTCCCTTTTACTTCCCTAGTTGTATGCCAGGTATCCATTTACAGCTGGGTTGGGAGAGTAAGACTGTCTGGCCAGGCAAAACATACTGGCCAAGACCCTCACCTCGGCTTTCCTAGTAGCCCTCCCCGGAAACAGGCTTGTTTCATGGCAACCTGGCTAACGAGGTGAGGAATCGACATGATCCTGTAATAATGAATGACACACATGAAACCAAGCATAGCACAACCGCCTGGAGGAAAGCAGTCCACCTTCATCAACACGCTCAAGATGTGAGGAAAGCTACTGCAACACGCCACTTAACGTCCTTTTCAGAGCGCACAAAAGACATTTGCAAGTGGCAAGATGTAGTCCGGAGAACGGAATGCGTTATCGCTAGTTTACAATTTGACTGCAATATTTGCACTTTTCGGTCCAACATCCATTTTTGAAATTGTAATAGTACATGAGAAACATTATTTCCTAGGACACACTTAGCTCACCTGTTACACAATGTAGGAGAATGGATTAAGCTGTGATTGTACAGCTATAAGATATGCAAGACTCAATAGGGTAAAAAGACAATGTAATAACTTATACTGGTTTAGAAAACTCTGCAGAGTATGTATACAACCAGTTTAATTTACATTACCTTGCTCTAAAAGCTATGCACATTAAATTTATTTTTAAATGCATTAATTGTCCCTGCCTCCACTACTTCCTGTGGCAATGCATTCCATGCATGTACCAGTCTCTGACTAAAAATTTCCTAATTTCTAATCTGGACCTGTCTTCGGTTAATTTATAGTTATGCCCTCTTGTTCTTGTAGGTGGTTGTATTTTGAAAAAACTTGTTATAGTCTTAATTGATCCTTTCCTTTGATTATCCTATAAACCTGTATTAAGTCACTTCGAATTCTTCTCTTTTCTAGACACTGTTGGCTAGTTTTTCTTAATCTTTCCTCAAAACTATAATTCTGGAATCCCACTATTGGCTTTGTCGCTCTTCTTTGTATCTTTTCCAGCATGTTTATATCCCCTCTACGATAAGGACTCCACACTTGTACATAGTACTCTAATCTAGGTCTAACAAATGCTTTATGCAGTTTGACAATCACTTCCTTGTTCCTATTATATTTTTTTTAATCATACATAGCATTGCATTTGCCTTTTTCACTGCTACCTGGACTTGCTCGCTCACTTTACCTGTATGATCTATTATAACTCCTAGGTCTCTTTCCTTTTCCATCTCTCTAATATAGTTCTCACCCACTCTGTAATTATGTTCCATTACAGTATAGTAAGCTCAAAGAATAACATTTAATATTGTGTAATTTATACCATTTGTAATACTTATTATTTGTAATACTTATTATCGATAGTAGCTTCATAATTGTAATTTAATTATGAAATATTATAAATTATCTGCAATTAATTAAAAACATTTCGTATTACAGCACTAAATTACATTATGCATAATCAGCGATAATTTGTCTGTATCAGTCGATAAGGCAAGGTCGATTAATTGATATATCTGCCAATTTGCTTATAGATCCAACCCTAATTTTTAATATGTCTTGCTTTGTGGATCAAGGAATGACTTGTGACTAAGTGTATGACACTGAGATTGTAGGTGTTCCCTAATAGTGTAGGTGTTCCCTTATAGATACGTCGTCAAGGCAAGAGATATGATGATGGAGATTCATTGCAGCTGACCGTCACTGTGGAGATGATACCTGAACTGAACTGGACCATAACTAGCCAAGATCAACACAGATGAATGCAGATCATCATAACATTGATGCTAAATTGGATTGACCTAAATTGGATTGACCTAAATTGGATTGACCATGTCCTGACCAGAGTCACCGGATATCATCACAATGGGCCCCATAGAGTAGACTAGAGTGAGGCCAACCTAAAATAATCTGATAATGAATCAGAGTTGGGGCACGTACGAAGGATGGCCACAGACCCCAGCGAAGTGGAGGGAGCTAGCTGCTGCTCTGACAGACGCCATCAGTTTTGCTTGTTACGAACTGTTTCATCAGCTATCAATTTAAAATGATGTCATGGCATACCAAATTAAGCCTGAGAAAGTAGCTTTCGTGACGATTTTGTGTTATAATATAAAAACTGGAATTCCTATATGGATCCGAGGAATGCCGTATAACTGTCTTCCTTTATGGATCAGAGGAATGCTATATAAAATCAGTCCTCCCTTATGGATTAAAGAAATCTGTAAAATTGGTCTTTCTTTATGGATCAGGCGAATGCCGTATAACTTGGTCTTCCTTTATGGATCAGAGAAATGCCATTTATCTTGGTCTTCCTTTATGGATCAGAGGAAAGCCCTATAACTCAGTGTATGACATCTAGATTGCAAACATTAACCTTCATTCGTTTTCAATCTCCTGCTATCAAGTCCTGAAAAGGAATTTGCAAGTAGTAGGATATTGTCCAAAGTACGGAATGGGTTGTAGTTTACAGCTTGACTGCGATATTTGCACCTTTCTGTCCGACTCATCCAACTTCAGCAGGCATTTTTTTAGTACTGGGTTAGCCTTCTTCCCTCTTATCTCTTCTTTTCTCGGCTAGTCTGCTCTGTTGCAGCCTGTTATCTAGGATCACCACATAGAAGAAGGGTATTGGCAGCTCTGATTCACCCACCCTGATACTAGATCAGCTATGGGTCGCTGCAGATCATGCACTGCTCAGCATCTTGATCCCACGGTACAGACAAAGAGTCGGGACTACTAATGAGCACGCAGGCCATAAACCGTACCAAAGTTAAAACGTCTTGTTCTGGGTATTTATGAAGCAGTATATGGTTATCTTCAGCTGGTAAGTGGTGCAATGGCTAGTGCATGAACTTCCAAGCCGAGTGATCTAGGTGCAATCCTCAATTGGTGTGGGATATTTTCTCAATTCCAAGCAGCTCCCGGGGTTGAACCAGCTTCATGAGACGACCACTCTGGCCACATAGAAAATGATACCCATCACCAACTCTCCAGGCGAGACTAAGTAATCATTCTCAGGCTACACATAGGACACAACAGAGATGTTATCTATATGTTCAAGATTGGCACTACGGACCTTTGTACCTGCGGCACAGCCCTCATGATGGCAGAACACATTTTGCCGTCCCGTATATGGACAAAAGCAGCAGCATTTGGCAACAGCCAGTGTCGTTCTTTGAGAAGCTGTACGGGTCTGCGCGGAGCCTAAGTTCACTGTTGCCTTCATTAGAGACATCAAGGTCGAGGCCTGAAGATGAACAAGGAAGAAGAACCAGCTTCAACAAATAGTACCAGAAGAGGTCCAAGAAGTTTGCATAGGCAACGGCCTGTAGTGTCGAGCGACTACCACCACATCCAAGTAAGGCTTTCATGGGTTCGTCGAACGAAGTCCCAGCCGGCTGCTATCTGGAGACTGGATTCTCTGAACTGGAACAGGGTTGCGGTGGGTGATTAGCTGATGTACGAGTCAATTGTTGGCCGGTGCGAATATTTCCTAGCTACACCAAAATTTAAATTGTCATCAAACAAGGTGAAGGGTTCCGTTCTCGTCAAGTTCACAAATATGGCACAGGTTAACCAAGGTAGCCAATAGCTTTTCCAGGATAGTCACAGAGAACACTACAAATCGAACGAATGAAATAATCTAAATGGGAAAACCTCATCACTTTTTTGTGGACACTTGTCCACTAGTGTTCATTTCAGTTAAACCCTGGGTCCATTTACATGGGCCTATTTCTCCTATTTTTACCAATTTCCCTATAACTTAAAAAGCTGAAATTGTGTACACAGGCTGTACTGGTGCTATCTGTTCATCAAAATTACTCATGTAGCTCCCAAAACTGGGGAACAAACTGAATCAAATCACCGCAAAGACCAGGCTTTTTCTTCGCATGGTTTATTCAGTCAAATTTCCCTGATCTCTGAGTTAAAAAAACAATTTAAAACAAAACCTTAGAAGCTGGAAATTTAAGAGTAGGATTAACGACTGCTGCTCAGACAAAATTCAAATTAAAAATCTACTCAAATTATTCTAGGGATTCTCGCCCCACAGAGAATATATTGCAAAAAGGGGACTGGGTGGCTATAACATCGGGTCTTGGTTATGTGGTTAGTGGAGCAGCATAGATGTCTGACAGGTTGCAGGTCTACCTTGCTCTAATTTACTCTTACACCACCACCAGTCCCAAAAATAGGTGATCGTATTTTCTAGGGCCCTAGCAAGTCACCAATGGATATTTGCCTGCAACAAAAATCTGAAACGAAGGACTGACACAAGTGGACTGAAGATAGATAGTTCTCAAAACAAAAATACTTCTTAGTGTAAATAATAGCTTGTTCCGAATAACTTTTTACATTTTCTATAATTTTCTGTGACATTGTTGCAAGGACAAGAAGCATTTATTCTTCAGCCCCAGAATTCTTGATTGCTAACTTATGTGTAGTGCTCATGTTGTAATGCGTTATTCATTATCCATTTTCAGGCCAAGAAGTTGAGGTTTCCTACACTGCTAAACATCACTCTCAGCTGGTACTTCAGAAATGCCTTAGGTGTCATTGTAGCCACAATTCCCTCCCTGCTGGTGTATATCAGCCTCTCGTGTGACTTGGTGGTCAGCGACAACTGGCACGACCGTTTCTTCTGCTTCAGCATTGTGGTAGCCCTTCTCCAGTACTGCAACTACACTATGCTGCGTTCCATTGCCAAGACCATAATGGCTATTTTGGTGGGTTCCGTCCTCATTATTCTCCTCTTCGTCAACATCTGCTCATTCTCATGGAGAGACCCCGAAACCTTTCCACTGTCATCAGTGACCTCATTATCCAATGCCACTAGCAACATGACAAGCACTCCGTCATTTTTAAAACAAGGTAATGTCACGGAACACCTTTTCTCTGGACAAAACAAACTCCGATTTGAGATAATCCTCAGCACACTTCTCCTCCTCCTACTCATCTCCATCCTGAACTACGAGTTTGAAAACTCGTACCGTCTCAGCTTCAACGCCAGTGTCAAAGCTCAGAAGGATAAAGAAAACATGCAGCTGAATAAGGATCAAGCTGATTGGCTGCTCCACAACATTATACCTGCCCATCTGGCCGAGCTCTTCAAGACCAATCGGAGTTACTCTCGGAACCATCAGGACGTGGGGGTCGTCTTTGCAACCATTGTCAACTTTAACGAGTTCTACGATGAGATGTATGCAGGTGGTCGCGAATATCTCCGAGTGCTGAACGAGCTGGTCAGCGATTACGAAGTAATGTTGAGCGAAACTCGTTTCAAGGATGTGGAAAAGATTAAAACAATCAGCTCTTCGTTCATGGCAGCCGCCGGGCTAAACGAAGAGAGCCGGGCTAAAAACAAACACCCATACACTCACCTGTACGCTCTGATGGAGTTCGCCATGGAGCTTCAGGTAGTCGTAGCTCGATTCAACGAGAGCATATTCAATTTCAGCTTCGTCCTGAACATTGGCTATAACTATGGGCCTGTGACTGCCGGCGTCATTGGGACAACCAAACTGCTCTACGACATCTGGGGCGACACTGTGAACATTGCTAGCCGTATGTACTCTACTGGCGAGGAGAACAGGATTCAAGTACCACAAGCCACCGCCGAGCTCCTCAACGACATGTTTGAGTTCTCCTACAGAGACGAAATAGCCGTCAAAGGCAAGGGAGTCATGAAGACGTTTTTATTGGAAAATAAAAGGCCAGGTGCTCATTGGGAGTGAGGTCAACCGGAAGTTTTGACTGTATGAGGCCTTCCTGGCGAGAAGGGTGAACCCACCATTTGACACAAAAATCAGATAAATCCATTTAAAATAGAGTAGCAGCTGATAAATTTTAAATCTTTATTTTATTTGAAAGATTGGTATTTGTGTACGTGGTCATTTCGACACATGTGTACTATGAGTGCTTTACTGCAGACATTTATGTACACTATTATTGATTGAAATGCATGTATTTTTGTTGTTTTAGTCCTTATTTATACCTCATTGTGGCGTATGGACGCTCTATTCATTGTGACGTATGGACGCTCTATTCATTGTGACGTATGGACGCTCTGTTCATTGTGGCGTATGGACGCTCTATTCAATGTGGTGTATGGATGCTCAACTCATTGCGGTGTATGCTAGGTCTACTCATTGTGACATATGCTAGGTCTACTTATTGTGACGTATCTATGTCTACTTATTGTGACGTATGCTATGTCTACTCAATGTTTCGTCTGCTAGACTTACTCAATGTGATGTCTGCTAGGTCTCCTCAATGTGATGTCTGCTAGGTCTACCCTTTGTGATGTATGGAAGATTTACTCATTGTAGTGTATGCTAGATCTACTCATTGTGGTATATGCTAGATCTACTCATTGTGGTGTATGCTAGATCTACTCATTGTGGTGTATGCTAGATCTACTCATTGTGGTGTATAGAATATCTACTCATTGTGACGTATGCTAGGCCTATATAATGTGAATCCATTTCATCTAATTTGCAGGATGTAAATATGCCAAAAGTTCAAATGGCAACTCACGGTGGGTCTCCCCTTCTCACAAAAGGCCTCAGACCTTTTATTTTCATTTTACTTTTTATTTAGAAACCATTCTTAAAGTAATGGGCTCCAAGAAATGAACTGCCAGTATTTCAAGTCGTCATCATGAACCATTTATCGCTACAACAGAAGCATGGTGCCACCACAGCAGTCGTCCTCCGCGTCTGTGCCAGCGCACTTATGTGCTCGTGCAGTGGTGGTTTCTGGAGAATTTAGAAGTTGCCAGCTCCATGCAGAACCCTACTTATTTGCCTTTAACGACATACAAAGTAGGATGTAGTAGTATTTTTCCTTCCTCCCGACATGCAGACGGGAGTGAAATCAGATATTGATTGTGAATAATTCAAACGTGTTATTGTGAAAAATATTCTGATTTTATCAAGCCATTTTATTGTGAAGTTCTAATTGAAAGCCTTGTATAGATTTCTTCAGCTTGCTCTAGAGTTTGCTGCTATGTCATTGTGAATATTTTAATATTTTTACCGAGAGGTTTTCGTCCATCAGTTTTACTCTGCTGCGTACTTTGACAAGGAAAGCACTGGTCAGAATTTGCAGGCTGAGTCCTTGTTATTGAATTGCCCTTTATTACACTTTTCTGATGTTTGTATTCTCATTATTGCCCTATATGGACCACTTTAGGTCACACTACATTACAGGAAGGCTGTTCCAAGGAATGTGCACACAGTGAATGCTTGTGTAGCTGTGCGTTTGAAATGATGTGGTTGCCAGTGCCAAACACAACCCTGCTAACTTTAGCAAGGAGTATAGCATGGTGCATTGGTCATGCTTTTTCCATGGTATAATGCATTGATCAAAGTTTTTCCATGGTATAGTGCATCAGTTCAAGCTTTTTCCATGGTAAAGTGCATTAATCATGCTTTAACCTTGGTATAGTGCATTGATCATACTTTTTCCATGGTATAGTGCATCGATCATGCTTTTTCCATGGTATAGTGCATCGGTTTGTGCTTTTTCCATTAGTATAGTGCATCGGTTTGTGCTTTTTCCATGGCATAGTTCATAGATCATGCTTTATCCATGGTATAGTGCATCGGTTTGTACTTTTGTCATGGTAAAGTGTATTAATCATGCTTTTTCCATGGCATAGTGCATTAATCATGCTTTAACCTTGGTATAGTGCATCAGTTCAAGCTTTTTCCATGGTATAGTGCATTAATCATGCTTTAACCTTGGTATAGTGCATCGATCATGCTTTTTCCATGGTATAGTGCATCGGTTTGTACTTTTGTCATGGTAAAGTGTATTGATCATGCTTTTTCCATGGCATAGTGCATTAATCATGCTTTAACCTTGGAATAGTGCATCGGTTTGTGCTTTTTCCATGTTATAGTTCATCAATGATGCTTTATCCATGGTATAGTGCATCAATCATGCTTTTTTCATGGTATAGTGCTTTTTCTGTGGTATAGGGCATCAATCATGCTTTTTCCATGGTATGGTACATCAATCATGCTTTTTCCATGGTATAGGGCATCAGTATGTGCTTTTTCCATGGTATTTTCCATTGGTTTGCATTTCATTCCTTACCTGGATCCACATTTTATTGAACAGCTTCTAGAAATGTCTCAACTTGTTTGTTAATTTGTCGTGTCATTTTGTTATTTTATGCGTTTAAAAATGAGAAACTTTGTCCATCAATCGTACTCTGCATGTTTTTACAAGAGCCATTTTGTTCACAATTTGCAGGCCAAATGTCATAGTGCTCGGATCGTCCTTTGATACAAATTTTCTTGTTTCATCTTTCTTGTCTCCTTTTTGCTCCAAGCAAAACATAGAGTGACGACTGCAGCTTGCCAGCCCCCAGAACTGAAGTCGCTATTCAATGTTTGTTCTTGATTTCTCTAGCAATTTTGCCTTTACATGGTCAAATAGCTAGCCTCATTCTTACCACTTCAGTTACTTTTTATACATTTCCTGGAGACTGCAGACAGCCTGCTACTAAAGGTATGTGTGTTTGAGTTAGGGGTATGTGGTCACTGCTACAGCTACTAAAGGTTTGTGTGCTTCAGTTAGGAGTATGTTGTGTCATGGCTACAGTTAGCTTGCTACTAGAGGTATGTGTGCTTGAGTTAGGGGCATAGGGCCACTTCTACAGGAAACCTGCTCTAAAGGTATGTGTGCTTGAATTTGCGGCTGTGCGACTTTGCTAACTATACGTAACTCTTGAGATCATAACGACACACATACTCATCTACGAAGTGAAGACAAGAGCCAGGAGCCTGGCCAACTTTTCGACTAATTTCTCCATTCAGTGATTGCCTGCGCCCTTACACTTGATTGTTCACTCACCTGTTGGTAGAATCATTCGCTGTTACATCTGAATACACATGTAGCCTTCTTTGTTTGGGACTGGTAACTATTGCCATTATCACTTCTTTTGTTCAATTCAATCCAAGTGCCACCTTCACAATGAAGGCTGGCTGCAATGGGTCTCCAACATCCTCTACCTCTTGCCCTTATCCTTCAATTGTACTCTGCAAACTTCTACAAAGGAGACACTTGTGAGAATTTGCAGGCCATGCTCTTGTATTCGAATTGCCATTTCTGATGGTAAGCAGCGGGAAGTTTTGTTTCGAATGTGCACAATGAGTAGGATACCCTTATGTGTGCTCTGAAAAGGGCGTTAAGTGACGGGTTGCAGTAGCTTCCCTCACATCTCGAGGGTACTAATGAAGGTGGACCAGGGTACACTCCAGGTGGTTATGCATTACTTGGCTTCATCTGCGTGTCGCTCACTACTACGGAGATCACGTCGAACCTGACCTTGTTAGCCAGACTGTTGTCCTCAGCAAGAGCTCGTTTCCAGGACGACGGAGGAGGGTCAGGTGATGGTCTTGGCCAGTATATTTCTCCTGGCCCTGGCTGACATTGTCTGATCAGTGTGTTATTCCTGACCAGACATTAGCCTCATCGTCCCCACAGGAAGTCTTAAAATAGCTACTACATATAGCTGAAGCATTTGGCTACCTAGCAACAGACATTAACATGCCTGTTTGAATATCAGGATTCCAAGCCAGATTGATGTTTAATCTTCTCAATTTTAGCCTACAAAAAAGAAAACGTGTGGTGGGCCACTTTAGGTGGCACTACCTTACAGGAAGCCTGTACCATGGCACCTACATACACTATCACAGTGATAGCTTGTTGGCTTATGTTACTGTGTTTGAAATCAAATGGTTGCCAGCCCCAGACACAAGACTGCTGGCTCGTCCATCATTTGAAGTTATCCTACCAACTGTCTTCGTCCTTATCATCTAGTACGGTTTTTACAAGAGTGTCATGTCGTTTAATGTGGCCAAAATGTCGGATCTGCCAGCTCTTTACCTTTCCTTTCCCCCTCTAGTTTCACCAGGACCTCCATTTGTTAGCTTCTGTTTTCCCGAAATGCAACCCATTCTCCTGAACATCCACATCTCCATGGACTCTCTTCTATCTTTAAACTGTTTATTCACTTCTGAGTTATGTATTCTCGTTAGCTTATTCACTTCTGAGTTATGTATTCTCGTTAGCTTATTCACTTCTGAGTTATGTATTCTCGTTAGCTTATTCACTTCTGAGTTATGTATTCTCGTTAGCTTATTCACTTCTGAGTTATGTATTCTCGTTAGCTTATTCACTTCTGAGTTATGTATTCTCGTTAGCTTATTCACTTCTGAGTTATGTATTCTCGTTAGCTTATTCACTTCTGAGTTATGTATTCTCGTTAGCTTATTCACTTCTGAGTTATGTATTCTCGTTAGCTTATTCACTTCTGAGTTATGTATTCTCGTTAGCTTATTCACTTCTGAGTTATGTATTCTCGTTAGCTTATTCACTTCTGAGTTATGTATTCTCGTTAGCTTATTCACTTCTGAGTTATGTATTCTCGTTAGCTTATTCACTTCTGACTTATGTATTCTCGTTAGCTGATTCACTTCTGAGCTATGTATTCTCGTTAGCTTATTCACTTCTGAGTTATGTATTCTCGTTAGCTGATTCACTTCTGAGTTATGTATTCTCGTTAGCTGATTCACTTCTTAATTATGTATTCTCGTTAGCTTGTTCACTTGAGCTTGTTCACTTGTCCCTACACTGAAAACCAGACATTTTAAGAAAATTGAAGAATGAACATAGCGACAATGTTCACAAATGCAAATATTTTCAGAACTCTGGTAAATAAATTGACTGAACTCGTCCGTTCATCTATTTCTATAGTGATCCCACTTTGGTCATCTGAGTGTGCAGGTTCAGTTCCACAGATCTTTGATGTAGGTTTTCGGGGGTTTAAAAATGTCTGTTGTCTCTACTTCGTTTCAATCATTGAGTGCCCAACTTGATTTTCTCTCACCCTATTGGCAGTCTCACCAGCTTATTCACTCATGGTTAACTTATTATTTGTCCATTTTCTAAATGGTATAATCTCTCATTGGCTCAAATGACATGGACTTGGTCATTGTTCACCTAATGATCAACTCCTGGACTCACCTATTGATCAGCTCCTGGACTCACCTATTGATCAACTCCTGGACTCACCTATTGATCAGCTCCTGGACTCGCCTATTGATCAGCTCCTGGACTCACCTATTGATCAGCTCCTGGACTCACCTATTGATCAGCTCCTGGACTCACCTATTGATCAGCTCCTGGACTCACCTATTGATCAGCTCCTGGACTCGCCTATTGATCAGCTCCTGGACTCGCCTATTGATCAGCTCCTGGACTTGCCTATTGATCAGCTCCTGGACTCGCCTATTGATCAACTGCCAGATACACTCAGCTGTTGATCAAAACCTAGACATACTCAGCTGTTGGTCAAAACCTAGACATACTCAGCTGTTGGTCAAAATTTAGACATACTCAGCTGTTGGTCAAAACCTAGACGTACTCAGCTGTTGGTCAAAACCTAGACGTACTCAGCTGTTGGTCAAAACCTAGACGTACTCAGCTGTTGGTCAAAACATAGACGTACTCAGCTGTTGGTCAAAACATAGACGTACTCAGCTGTTGGTCGAAACATAGACGTACTCAGCTGTTGGTCGAAACCTAGACGTACTCAGCTGTTGGTCGAAACCTAGACGTACTCAGCTGTTGGTCGAAACCTAGACGTACTCAGCTGTTGGTCGAAACCTAGACGTACTCAGCTGTTGGTCGAAACCTAGACGTACTCAGCTGTTGGTCGAAACCTAGACGTACTCAGCTGTTGGTCGAAACCTAGACGTACTCAGCTGTTGGTCGAAACCTAGACGTACTCAGCTGTTCGTCGAAACCTAGACGTACTCAGCTGTTGGTCGAAACCTAGACGTACTCAGCTGTTGGTCGAAACCTAGACGTACTCAGCTGTTGGTCGAAACCTAGACATACTCAGCTGTTGGTCGAAACCTAGACATACTCTCCTATTGGTCAACTCCTAGACATACTCTCCTATTGGTCAACTCCTAGACATACTCTCCTATTGGTCAACTCCTAGACATACTCTCCTATTGGTCAACTCCTAGACATACTCTCCTATTGGTCAACTCTTAGACATACTATCCTATCTTTCCTATTGGTCAACTGCCAGACACACTCAAACCAATTCAACTCCCACACATACTCATTGGTCTAATCCCAGACTAACTCACCCATTGGTCAAACCCCCAGACACATTCATGTATTGGTCAACAATTCAACACATTCATCAATTCAACTCCCACACACACTCATTGGTTTAATCCCAGACTCCACTCACCCATTGGTCAACTGACTCACACATCCACCCATTGGTCAACTGACTCACACATCCACCCATTGGTCATCTGACTCACACATCCACCCATTGGTCATCTGACTCACACATCCACCCATTGGTCAACTGACTCACACATCCACCCATTGGTCAAACCCCTAACACACTCACCTATTGGTCAAAACTTTGACCTACGGATGTATATCAGCTCACCTGATACCCACTAATCTCCTGTTGAAACCACCTTTAGCTCAAACAATAATACCTAAAGGGTTGTTCTTGTAATATCACTTTGTATGTTAACTGATATTTACATCTTGATTATATATATATATACACACACACACACACACATAAACAGCTTTTCACTCAAAACTTATAATTCATTGCAAATATTATATCACCTATAAGTAATGACACACCTATCACCAATGACACACCTGTCACCTGACTTCTTTCAACAACTAATTGGTTACGTGGTTCTTCCACAAGCCACATAACATGATGAGGTTGTGTCTGTATCAGACTGTTTTGGTTTTTAGTTTGTCTTGACCAATCCAATCCTTAAGTAGTTACTTCATGAACTCCTGATGGAACAGAACACCAAACTGGAATGTTGGACCATTTCACATCTCCTACTCGCTTTTCTTGTTGGTCGCTCAAGTCCATTTTGGGGAGAGATTACATTGTTCCATTGTGGAGCAAAATGTCTCCATGTATAACTCATTTGCATATTTTGTGGATCAAGTTCTTGTGTATAATGATTACCTGTCTATGTTGTAAGTTCAATTTGTATTTGTTAAGATTATCAGGTTGAGTTTCTCTAGTTCATCTTTGTAAAGATTACCTGGTTTTGTTGTAGGAAAAGTTCATATTTCTAAAGTTTACTTGGTTTTGTTGTAGGACAAGTTCATATCTGTAAAGATTACCTGGTTGTGTTGTAGGAAAAGTTCATATTTCTAAAGTTTACTTGGTTTTGTTGTAGGACAAGTTCATATCTGTAAAGATTACATGAACTGTGTTAGACAAGTTCATAATTGTAAAGTTTACCTGGCAGTATTAGACGAGTTCATGTTTGTAAAGGTTTCCTGGTTATGTTAGACAAGCTCATATCTGTAATGTTTACCTAGTTGTGTTGTGGGTCAAGGTCATATCTGTAAAGATTACCTGGTTGTGTGCTGTAGGACAAGTTCATATCTGTAAAGATTACCTGGTTGTGTGCTGTAGGACAAGTTCGTATCTGTAAAGATTACCTGGTTGTGTTGTAGGACAAGTTCATATCTGTAAAGATTACCTGGTTGTGTGCTGTAGGACAAGTTCATATCTGTAAGGATTACCTGGTTGTGCTGTAGGACAAGTTCATATCTGTAAAGATTACCTGGTTGTGCTGTAGGACAAGTTCGTATCTGTAAAGATTACCTGGTTGTGCTGTAGGACAAGTTCATATCTGTAAAGATTACCTGGTTGTGTGCTGTAGGACAAGTTCATATCTGTAAAGACTACCTGGTTGTGTTGTAGGACAAGTTCATATCTGTAAAGATTACCTGGTTGTGTTGTAGGACAAGTTCGTATCTGTAAAGATTACCTGGTTGTGTTGTAGGACAAGTTCGTATCTGTAAAGATTACCTGGTTGTGTTGTAGGACAAGTTCGTATCTGTAAAGACTACCTGGTTGTGTTGTAGGACAAGTTCGTATCTGTAAAGATTACCTGGTTGTGTTGTAGGACAAGTTCGTATCTGTAAAGATTACCTGGTTGTGTGCTGTAGGACAAGTTCGTATCTGTAAAGATTACCTGGTTGTGTGCTGTAGGACAAGTTCGTATCTGTAAAGATTACCTGGTTGTGTTGTAGGACAAGTTCGTATCTGGAGATATGGCCAGGATATGTTACAAACCTTGTTCTCGTTATTCGGAAAGCTACTTTGTTTTACTATTTTAAAAATAGTTTTGTTTTATTAACACTTTAATCTGTCATTTTGATATATATTATTACATTTTGATGCATGTACACCAGGATATTTTTGAATTAATGACAAATGGCTTTTTTTCCCTGATCATTTTTGTCTGTCTTTTATAAAAACCTGACTTGTATAGTAAATTTAATATTATTTTAATATCGGATGAGTAGAAAGTAATTTTTGCAGTACCATTTATATCTGTTAGTTTCTTTTTCAATATCTTTTCCATTTTACTCCCTACAAAGCATATGTAGGACATCTGTGCCCAAGCAGTTTCCATGTTCATGCAGCAATGGTTTTCTGTAGGAATTGTTTTATTTTGAGCTAGCACAATGTACAACCTTCTTTAGACTGAAACAATTTTTTTTTAAAAATACAATTGCCTACAAATACAAAAGGGCACAGCTACAAATTAGTTAAAGAAAGGTCCAGATTAGATACCAACATTTTTTTTTTAGTCAGAGTGGTGAAAACTTGGAATACAGTGCCACAGGAAACAGTAGGGGCAAGGTCAATTAATGTATTCAAGAATAGATTGAATGCACATAGGTATTTTTATATATCAAGTGAATATAGGAGAAACTGGTTATATACAGACTAAGAGTCTTCTAAACCAGTATATATGACATGAATTGGGGAGTTGCGGGGATTTTGTTCTTTCTTCCTCCCAAGCTGCGTTTATTTTTGTTACATATTGTAAAGTTTTGGCCTTAATCAGAATCTGGAACCTTCACAACAAATATTATTGTATAAACCAGTTCCTTTTTTTTTTCTGTCCTGGTTTACAAAATTTTGTCTTCCTGTGAAGTGAACATGTTGTTTTTGTGTACTGCGAATAATTCCACCACTTTGGATCTCCCACCACTGCATATGGAACGTAGCAGTACAGCACTTCTGTAGCAAAAGCATTTGTACCACTTGTATGCATGTGATAATGAAAAAATTTGTGATTTGTCGCCAACAATTTTACATCAATAGTCAAATTTATCATTTAGGATCTTTTTATCTGCTGGAAGCTTTAGTCATTTAGACATGTCATGAGTTTGTAAATGATTTGTTATGTAGGATGTATGTCATAATTTATATAGGATTTTGTCATTGAAGATTTATATAATATAATTAGCCATAATTTTTCATTAATAAGGATTTATGTAAGAGTCATATTTGTCCATAATGATTTAAGTTATAATTTATCAGTCATTAAGGATTTATATAATGTGTGCATTATTGTCATAAAATATTTACGTAATAATTTAATTGCTAATAGTTTTCAGGATTTGTAGTATAGTTGATTGGATATTGATCCAGTGGTCTGTGGGTGCGTGCCCTTTGGCCCAATGCCAGATAGTGGAATCTGCAAGTGTTTGTAAGCTGTTGTTTAGTTCTGTACAAAGTGTTCTTTTTGTCTGGCCTCGAAGGAAGAAACTCTTTCCTAACACAGGCAAGCACCGGACATTCAAAAAGATGATGCTCAACAGTTTAATAGGCATGTGTCCACAGCCTGCACTCTGGAGTATGTTCTGGTTGGATTCTGCTTAAGTGACTTAAGTTGGATTTGTTGAGGTGCTTTGGTCTCTCCTTTTTAGGAGGTTGATGTCTTTGGGATGGATATGTTTGTAGATTTCTCTCCTAGCATTCTCCATTGCCCATCTATTCAGCCAACTAAACTTGACTTCACTGCCAAATTTTGACTTCACCTTTACCAAAACTTGACTTCACTTTACCAAAACTTGACTTCACTTTACCAAAACTTGACTTCACTTTACCAAAACTTGACTTCACTTTACCAAAACTTGTCTTCACTGTACTGAAACTTGATTTCACTTTGCCCTTTTGATTTCAAAGAAAAATAAGGCTGTTTTATTCTGAGGTTCCATATTAGGTTCCCACAAAAGAGTGCCCTCTTCATCTTCATTTTTCCCCATTAAGCTCAGGATACATGACCTGCTGTACTGGGATACATGATTGCTATACTCAGACACAATACTGATATACTCAGATACATCGATATATACAAAGATACTTGACTAATGTGCTCAGATACATGACCAAATGCGTTTAAAACCCAAATGGCAAAATAAGTGGCTGACCCTCAGCATAAAAGTTAATGCGCTCATTGGTGCTCTCAGTATTTGTGTATGCCTGTGAGACTTGGACCATTACTGCGGATATCCAGTGCAGAATACATGCAATGGAAATTAGGTGCTTTAGAAGACTTGTAAATGTTACATATAAACATTGTGTCACGAACGTAGAAATATGAAGAGTGGAAAACACAATTGGGCCTTTTGATGATCTGTTCACAGCTATCAAAAGACGAAAGATGTCTTGGTATGGGCACGGTCCAGCGGAATTACAAATTCAATACAGCATGGTTCTGTACTGGGAAAGAGAGGGCGGTGTCGTCCTAGGAAGAGATGTTCAGACATCTTCCCTGAGTGGTCAAACATTCGTCCCAGTGAGGCACGACTTGCGGCAGCGGAGAGAGATGAAATGGAAGCGTCTTCAAGTGTGCGCCAACGAACTAGTGGGTTACGGGATAAACTGAACTGAACATGGCCAATACTTGGATAATTTAGGGCTATACTCGGATATGTGAACACTATACTGAGATAATGACTGTTGTACTTGTATGTATGACTGCTGTACTCGTATGTATGACTGCTGTACTCGTATGTATGACTGCTGTACTCGTATGTATGACTGCTGTACTTGGATGTCTGACTGCTGTAATTAGATATTTGACTGCTATACCTGTATATATGACTGCTATACTTGGATATTTGACTGCTATAATTGGATATATGACTGCTATAATTGGATATATGACTGCTATAATTGGATATTTGACTGCTAAACTCAGATATATGACTGCAATACATAGATAAGACTGCTATTGAAATACAACTGCCGTACTCAAATACATGACGGATATATTTCTGCTATACTCAGAAACACAACTGATATTCTCACATACACTAATGGTGTACTATATATATCTCTGAACACATAAGGTTAAGCTACCACACAGGACAAAAATAAGACGTTTGTATGTATAAATCAATCAAAGCTTCTGTTTTTGCCCTGCCATTACCGTCGCAGCTCCGATCTATTTATTTACAAAACGATCGGCTTAACATGTCAGTTCGCTGGAGGAATTGTGATAAAACATGTACAAAGTGTGGGTCAATCCTGGAAGCTTGCAGCAATGCCAGTCGTAACTTCTCTAAAATGCGATGGCTTGTTGAAATAATTTCTGCTGAGCGATGACATGGGAATGCTGTGTGTGTACATTTTCTGCTAAATTGTTGGTAATTTAATGCTCATTTTATTCAATTGCAAATATTGTGTGTTGTTATTTTGTGTCTATCATTAGGACCTTCCTTCCAGGAAGTCTGTGGCGAGTAATTGTGCTTCAATTATTTGGGTTTTCGTAACACTTTGTTGCCGTGGTTAAGGTGGATATCTTCTAAGTTATCTTTTGCAACCTGCAGCAAGGTGTGACCTGTCTAGAAGCCCTGGGGCAAAAACAAAACATGCAATATAAACCTGTCAAAATGGGACTAAAGAGGTTGGTGTGTGGGGCTAGTAATGTTGCTACAGAAACCACTACTGCAGGAGTGCACATTGCTTTGGTGAAGTTCTTAGCTGTTATGGTTGCCATCTGCTTTGTAGGGAGCACAGTAAAGATTAGAAGTAGCAGGGGGCAGCTGACCTAATCTTTCCTCTACATTAAGGGGTCTGAGGGTTCACAAGAGGTCTGGGAATCTTCAAGTGGCTAAAGAAGAGATGTACTCTGGGAATCCACCAAGAGATAGAGGAGATAATACTCTGGGAATCCACCATGAGCTAGAGGAGGTAGTACTCTGTGAATCCACCAGGAATTAGAGGAGATAGTACTCTGGGAATCCACCAGGAACTAGAGGAGATAGTACTCTGGGAATCCACCAGGAACTAGAGGAGATAGTACTCTGGGAATCCACCAGGAACTAGAGGAGATAGTACTCTGGGAATCTACAAGTGATTAAAAAAGTGTACTGTGGGAATCTACAAGTGATTAAAAAAGTGTACTATGCAGGTAAAATTTGAGCTAAATTGTTGGTCATTTTAGAGTCAAAGTTGATTAATTTTGCCTTTTTTTTTATATCAATTGAAATACCATGTGTACATTGATATTAATAACAAGATGAATAGAATCAGTTGTAATTACAAAGGCATATGAAACAAAAAAGTTCATTGCAACCAACAAACGCCAAAGGGGACAAATTTCCATTTATCTTTGTAACTGACTCATACTTGTTTGTTATAACCCATATTTGTTTTTAATTTTTACTGTCAGCACTTTTGATTTGATGATATAGCCATCCATCTTGTGTGTTTTTGCTCAAACTTGTGTATTTAAAACATGTATACAACATTTGTTTTGGGGTCATTTTCTTGTCTTCAATGGCCGTATAACTTGCATATTGTGAAAATGTTATTCAAAATGTCATCTGCTCATTGCTATGTGACATGTGCAGCATGGAACATTGAATATCAAAGTGGCTCTAATGTGATTTTTATCTTGTTTTAAATTCATATTTTTCTTGATCATTGTATTGTCTTTGATCACCATATAATCTGGAAGATCAATGAGTTCATTGTTGTAAATATTTGACAATGTAAATCATAGACTCTTATGCTGGCTGTCATTAACGTATTGGGACAGCACATATTCACAGCAAAATTACGGGGTTATCTCGTTACCAGCGTGCTCCATTCGCCGCATCTGTGACTTGCTGTTAGGGAAGGAAAAGTAAGGCAGGGAACTGGCCACCCTACCTCAGATCAGGTCAGGTCATCCTGTAAATGATGTCATTGGGGCACCCCCACACCACCCCTCTGTCAGCGGCCGCTGCTTGTGCCTTCTCTGGTCGGAGATTGGTCTATTCTTTTGGTTTTACACCATGCACCATACCGGGTAAACGCGTCGAGGAGGGAAATTCATACTTCTCAAGTCCAGTACAAATTGAATGCGCTACACATGGGCCGAATTTCAACTTTCTCCTACTCACTCTTTCATAGTCAGGTTAAAGACTTATGACAAGTCCATTGTATGTTTATATCCTAAATAAAATTTAATGAAGTCTCAAACACTTTGTCCTTGAACAGAAATGAACAGGTGGTGGTCTTCAGACTTCGCACAGGCCACAACAGACTGATGTACCATCTATTCAATAAACTGAAGATAGGTGCTACTGATGAATGCACCTGTGGCACTGGGAAAACGACCCCTGAACATCTGCTGCAAAATTTCCTTACATACGAGGACCAGAAAAGCACATGTGACCATCACCAGTGCCAACACTAGACAAGCAGGGCCGACTGCCTCAGAATGACCGCTCCTTTCTTTAAACAAATTTAAGTCGTCTGACAGTGTACAATAAACACCACTTCATCCCTGACAGCAGTGTGCCCTACATTGACTTTTACTGTGGCTCTTATAATTTTATCTAATTTTAGCAGGACCCATATTTCCAGGTGATTTTGTCATCTTTAGTGGCTGTATATAACTTTGTCAAATTTTGTTTACTATAATCTATAACTACATTGGATATACAGCTTGAAGATTCATTATCCAAAGTTCTTGGCCATGGCGGTGTATTGGTTTTCATTGGTTTTTTTAGGTTAGAGATTATATCATGATTTAGCTTGGGGATGGAAACACTGACGGATTAGCTTGGGGATCGAAACACTGACAGATTAGCTTGGGGGTGGAAACACTGACAGATTAGCTTGGGGATGGAAACACTGACAAATCCACACTTTTTTTGTATTTATCCATCATCGCATAATTATGTGTGACACCTTACACCTTTGTCCATTCTCCCGGACAGCCTTATATCAGTTTACCAATTAAACAAAATAGCTCATATTTTACCACCACCTTGACATCTTCAAGGTTGCCTTCACTACACAGAGCATACAGAACATGCTAGAACCTTCTGGAATTTGTTATGCCAGCATTAAGGACAAATTTAAATTTTCTGCGTCTGCTTTAGCGGCTTTTGTTGTATTGTTATACAACAGTAATGACAAAACTGATAGTGGTGTTGCGGAATTATAGTTATGAGAAAAGACTCCGGAAAACCGGCCTACATTTTCTTGAAAATAGAATTTGAGGTGATTTAATACAGGTTTATAAGATAATCAACAGAGAGGATAAATTACAGTTTTTCAAAATACAACCACCTACAAGAACAAGAGGGCACAGCCACAAAATAGCTAAAGAAAAGTCCAGATTAAATACAAGGAAATATTCTTTTAGTCAGAGAGAGATGAATGTTTGTAATGCATTGTCACTGGAAATAGTGGAGGTAGGGTCAATTCATGCATTCAAGAATAGATTGTATGCAGAGAAGTAAAATAAACTTGTTGAATACAGGTTCACAGCAGCTATCTAAACCAGTATAGAGACATTAAGTTACTCTAGGCAGACCTATAGGCTTTTGTATAAAGGATGATCAACCAGTATACTATTTGCATGCATGCAAAATTGAATGTTCAAAGGGATTTTTAACATATCGCTTTGAAACATCCATTTTTTTCAGATTATTTTATTTTGATCACAATTTTACAGACTTTATAAGGAAAGCTTGATGTGAATATAATATTGTGTTGTGTGGGTTTATCTTGTGTTGTCTGTGGTACAACATTTTGTTGGATTCTGAATTGAAGCATTTTGGTTTTTGATTGTCTCCCAGCTAATCACCCCATTTACAGTTTGCTTGTTTGAAGTAAAGATCTTGAACTACTAAGTCTGTGTGTACAATTTAAATTTGTATCCATTTTATTTTCTTATTTATTTCATATTTTCAACAATTCAGTACATTGTTACACCTTTATCATCTTCATTGTTCTAACCTCCCGCTACCAAGCTCTGAACAGGGTTTTGCAAGTAGCAGGATGTAGTCCTGAGAACAGATTGTATTGTGTCACTAGTTTACAGCTTGACTGCGATATTCGCTCCTTTCGGTTCAACACATCCGTCTTTGGCAGAAACTGGTACACCGAATTTTGAAAAATTAGAGACCAGACCACTGCTGAAAACCAGAGCCTCAACCAAGCTGTATGTTGGCACACAGTTATGGGCCCAGACCAAGCAGCTACGTATGTCGGTATACAGCTGCAGTGTGGGTGTCAACCAAACAACCTGTATGTCGGTACACAGTTAGGGCCCTGACCAGGCAGCCATGTATGTGGGTACACAGTAAGGGCCCTGACCAAGCAGCCATGTACGTTAGTACACAGTTAGGGCCCTGACCAAGCAGCCATGTATGTTAGTGCACAGTTAGGACCCTGACCAAGCAGCCATGTATGTTAGGGCCCTGACCAAGCAGCCATGTATGTCAGTACACAGTTAGGGCCCTGACCAAGCAGCCATGTATGTCAGTACACAGTTAGGACCCTGACCAAGCAGCCATGTATGTCGGTACACAGTTAGGGCCCTGACCAAGCAGCCCTGTATGTCAGTACACAGTTAATGCCTCAACCAAGCAGCCCTGTATGTTAGTGTCTACCCAGTAATTTATTAGATTGTAATTGACACGCTTCACTGACTTGAACCAACAAAATTTATCCTTGATAGCCTCAGGGTTAGCCATTTTTGGGACATAGGCGATGATCACTGTGTCCCTGTGAGTTGGATAGCTAATAGCCGGTCATTGATATCCTGTGGGGGCATAATCTCCTGGATGGATTGGATAAGACCTGATGGTGAATCCGACACCAGCCTCATGCCTTTCTGTACTGTCACGTCTGCTCCAGAAGAATATGTAGCCACCCATAGATTCTGTGATCTGGCCCTCTGCAGGTAATCTTTTCTCCACCTTAAAGCTTGCCAGTTCTCTGGCAACTGCCATCCTCAATTTTGGGTCTCAACCTTGACACTGTCCAGTAATGTATGCACGTCACACATCCCGAGGGTATGGGCATTTATTCTATATCAATCGGGCCGCACATCTGGTATGTCTGACGCTGTAACTTGTGCTTAAAGTGAGGAAGATTTGCGCTGTCGTCAACTTCAATCTCTCGTCCCAAGCTACTTCAGTCTAGCAAATTCCCTGTCTGAAAATATCTGCCCTACATAACTTTGCTCCAGTTTTCTCTTGCGAAGCTTCAACTCTGTCTCTTCTCATGATTTTGAATTTCTCACAAGAATGTTCTTTGACATTCGTCCCTTAAAAGATATTTTTGTCATAGTTTACAATAGTGGAAGTTAAGGTGGTGCTGTGGTTAGTGCACTGACTTCCCAGCCAAGCGATTGGGGCTCAGTTCTCAGTTGGTGCAGGATTTTTCCGATTGTGGGTCCACCAAGCCTCAATATTGGATGCCAGAATAATGTGAAAAAGCAAAGACGACCAGCATGATGTGGGAAACAGTAGTGTGCCGCTGGTAGGAAAAATAAGACCGAATACCGTATTCTCAACATGCCACACTGGCGTGTTGTGATCTTAGCTGTTTTTTCTGTTTTACCAATTTGGAAATGATAAAACAAAACAAAACTTGCATGACCGTTGTACAACTTTACACGTGTGAGAATGAACATACATCTTAAACAAGAGTTGTACTCATGGCCATTGTACGACTTTACACGTGTGCGAATGAACATACATTTTAAACAAGAACTGTACTCATGGCCATTGTACGACTTTACACGTGTGAAATTATACAGAAAACGGGGGACGGTGTGGGCTAGTTATTAAAGTACACGGCTCACAAGCCGATGGTGCTGGGTTCGATCCCCATCACAGCACCGGCCATTACCCCGGGGAACCAGACCCTTAGAAAATGTAGGAGGAAGCAGACCATTACATAAAATGCGTGCCGAAATCGGATGCACTGGGTTGACAGGTGCAAAATAAAAACTGCAGTGCAATGTACCCTGTCTTTGAAGGAATAGAGAAATAACACAAACGCAAAATAAATATAATTCAGACAACAAACAAACAAATAATTGTACAACTTTATACATGTGAAAATTATTCAGAAAACAAACAAAAATAGTTGTGCAACTTTACACATGTGAAAATTATCAAACAGAGCTTCCATGAGTTTTGTACGTATGAAAGTAATTATTAAAAACGTACAAGGTTTTCAGACAACCTTAGCCTATATGCCTACATTAAGCTTGATGTACATCGATGGACAGTGAAGTTTTCTTTCCAACACCAACTGTAGATGTCTGAATATTATTTCAATTTACCATTTGGTAAAGGTGTCTCAGAATTGAAGTCGCTGCTTTGTCTCATAATGGAAGATGTATGTTGTAGGGATCAAGCCACTGTTCTGTTCTGTTCAGAATCTATGTCACTGTGCTCTAGACTTATGTGGATGATAAGTGTCCATTGGCAAATTCTGAAGTGTGTAGACATTGATTCTCTTCCTCTCATTGACTGGGTAATCTGACAGGCCAGAGAGGACACTCAGCGGGAGATATGGACATTCTCTGAGTTAGAGTACGTAGAATGACGTTGCACTGTGTGCATGCTCGTGTCAAGGTGTTCCAGAAAAAAAACGAGATGTTTCAACAGGTTAGACTAGATATTCATATAAAAAAGAGAAGTCATTGTATTGAATATTTATAATCCGAAGCCAGTTAAAGTATGAAATGAAGAGAAACATTTAATGCCTTGGAGACATAGTTACAACATACGGCAGAACAGACAGAGACATAAAAAACAGAATGAACAAAGACAGAATAGAATAGTCTTTGCTAGCTTAAACAGTGTTTGGAAGTCATCGGAGTTGAGCACAAACAGCAAGCAGAGAATCAACAAGAATTGCATGCTTTATGTATGGTATGGTGGGCTGGAGAGTAACGGGAAAAGAAACATTAAAATTGTCATCTGTCATACAACATGACACCGTCACCTCCCGGAGCATCAAGAAGACATGAACACCCTCCATAGCCAGGTGACGCTGGAGTTAGATCGGCCATGTCCTAAGAAAATAACAGAACTGCCTTGATTTAGATCCCTGAGGGAAGGCGAACGAGCAGCCGACCGAAAACAACTTGACGAAGAACCATAAAGATCGAAATAAAAATCATAAATCAGAGCTGGGTCACTGAAACAAGGATGGCTGCAGATCTGGTAAAGTGGATGGAGTTTGTTACTGCCATTTAAAGACGTCATCAGGCGTAACGGTCACTGGCACTGTCACTGGTCAAGGAAATAGGAACAAGAGTAGTAGATAGTATGATTCCAGTAACCAGATGGTTGCACATACTTCTGCTCCGTCCTTAAAGTCATCCTCTCTCCTCGACCCACGATTGATCTCAAAATTGTGAGTTACAAGTTCATAAAATGACGTGTCAACGTCCAAGCGATGGTTATTGATCAACAAAGGAGTGCCGTCCCTTATCTATTTTCAAGTTTTAACTACGGGAGCCTTTGAAGCGAGGATGCCAGCCAGTCCATTACCACGAATCTCAGCATTATACAGATAGTTGATTTATACAAGCCTTTAAACACTTAATGCTGCTACTTGCCTCATTATGTACAATAATAGTAGTTGCACACCACAAGTCACGATCGCAGACAGCATCAAAGTTGTGCGGATTGATGTGTTCTCTTGTCTATACAGACCAATCCTGACACAGCGGGTGTTGATGCTCCCATGGTACTTATGTGAGGTGGCATCTGTGTAGGGACGGCGCGCTTACTCTGAGCCTTCGCCCTGGTGATGTTAGCACGCCAGATGGAACGGTTCTGTGCAAGCATCTCCGGGCTGTGACATAAATGTTGAAGCCTTTCAGAGAGAGTTTTACGAACTTTCGGTAGCGTTACTTCTGGCTGTCCCCGTAAATGAGCGACTTCCTGTTCTGAGCTCATCGTATAACGGCTGCTTAAGGAGGCGCTCATCGGGCATGATATCGTGTTCCGTCCATCTTATCTGGAATTCTTCCAGAAGCCTATGATAGCTCAATATGTTAGTCTTTCTAAGAATTTCAGAATTATGCCCTGAGTACTGGCACGCGATCCTGAGCTGAAGTGAAGACAACAACGACTGCTATACACTGTCCATGTTTCACAAGCATGCAATAGAGTGGTTAACACTATAGCACTATATACTTTTACCTTTCTGGCGACACTGGTGCCCCGTCGGCCCCAAACGTTTGCTAGCAGTTGCCCATACCTTCATCAGCAAGCATTGAAAGTTAAACACGATGAATGCCTTCGGTAATGAGATCCCAGTCATCTCAGAATTGAACTCCGATTTTATGTCTCATATTGGTTGTTGGTGCCATGTACGCACTACCCCTCTCATCGGCAACTCGTCCTCTCACAGAAAAGCCCTTCTTGATTTCGAAGAGTGCAACACTGATTCAACACTTTGTATTATATCACTATTTCCCGACCTTTTTTTACACCAGCGGACCGGTAAAATTTGGACAAATTTAAAGAAAGTTCAAAGTTATTGCTGTTCAAATTCTTTTTTCTACATCTTGCAGGTATTGCAATTTTACAAAACAATAACACAGACACAAGCTATGAAAATTTACATTCCGAAATACCACAACACAGTAATTGGCAGTATTAGCAGATATATTATTTATTTTAACCTCTAAAACTTTGACTATCTATTAGTTTTCGAATGATCTAATTTACGTATCGCAATATTTGTTGTAGAACTGGTTTATGCGACACCTTAACAGCCTCGACTCGGGTTACCTAGAGGAGGACATGGTCAACTGTGATAAGTCTGAGACTATGACAATCAAACGTCAACAAGTGTTTACAGATGCCCTGTCCGTGGTTGCAGCACTAAAAAGCCAGAAAATATTGAACTTAATGATTTAAGAGGCACTACTCTGTCAACTATGCCAGCAGTCAGCACCAAAAAGAATCGTGGTACAGTGGGTTCCATCCCACTGTAACATCCAAGACAACGAAGAGGCAGGCGGACTTGCGAAAGAAGGTGGAAGGTTACCACAACCAGATTCTAGTGTGACCTACGAACAGTCCTAAAGGTTTATTAAGGCCAGATACATGGCCAAATGGGAAACAGAACATACTGGCTACACAAAAAATGATGCTTATTACCAGTTGATCAGAAGAGAGCAGGTCGTGGTCTTCAGACTCCGCACAGGCCACAACAGACTGAGGCACCATCTATTCACTAAACTGAAGATAGGTGCTAATGACGAATGCGCATGTGGTACTGGGAAAATGACGGCTGAACATCTGCAAATTTGCCTACATACGAAAGACCAGGGAAAGCACATGTGGCCATCACCAGTGCCAACTATAGACAAGGTATATGGCAGTATCGACAGCCTCAGGATGACTGCTGCTTTCTTCGAACAAATTCAAGTTGACGTCTGACAGCGTACGAAGAAGAAACGTCAACAAACACAGCTGGGTTCCACACTGGCGGGAAAACCCGAAAGAAGGTATGGGAATTTACGTACCTGGGAAGTGTCTTCACTGACGACAGCAGACTGGACAGCGAGGTAGAAGAAAGAATTCAAAAGGGAAACAGGGTTCACTACCAGCTAGCAACGAAACTGAAACATCCAAGTGTCACTACGTCCACTAAACAGACGCTGATAAACATGTTGATCATCCCTACATTATGTCATCAGTGTCAAACATGGGCCCTGTTAGACACAAACCTAAGGAGTAAGATTGAGACCTGTTAGGTGTGCGAAGTGCTGCAGGAGAGACAATTCTCCACAAAATTCAAAACACGTTCAGGAATGTGGTTCTGGGCTAGATCGGTTAGCTATTATATTGACGCACAGAAAATAAAGTAGTTTGGTCATCTGGCAAGGATGTAGTATGATCAATCTGTGGCGAAATCATAACACACGAAGGTTTCATGGCTACGAGCAAGAGGTTGGAAACAAAAGCAAAGAAACACTTCAAAAGTTCATCATGTCTGCAGTACATGCTCCCATCTAGAGCAAACCAAAAATCTACTTTCTATGAGGCAGCAAGTCGAGGGCAGTAGGAAACAAAAGAAGAGGAAGAATTGAAAGATGATCAGGAAGAAGAGATGAAAGAAGAAGAGGGGAAAATGAAAATGAAGAAGAAAGTTGGGGAGGAGGGGGGGCATAAGAGGAGGAGGAAGAAGAATAGAGTCAGACAGTTCAAATATTTTGATCACATCAAAGTCACAACCGTTTACTGGAAAGAATACTAGAAGGAAAGGTTGGCGACATACGTCTCAGGGCCAAACAATGCTACACGAGTGGACTTCAAATGAAAACCCAGGGGGACGGCGTGGGCTATTGGTTAAGTGACACGGCTCACAACTCAAAGGTGCTGGGTTCGATCCCCATCACAGCACCGGCCGTTACCCCGAGGAAGCAAACCCTTAGAAAATGCAGGAGGAAGCTGGCCCTTACATAAAATGAATGCTGAAGTCGGATGCACTGAGCCGACAGGCGCAAAATAAAAACGCCAGTGCAACGCACACTGCCTTGGGAAATAGATAGATAAGGCAAACACAAAAACAAAAAAAACAACAACAAAAATTAAAACCCTAAATACATTTTTGGGGTGAATTTTTTCTGAAAAATTGTGCATATAAGGTGCAGGGATTTCTGTAACAAAAATTATCTTGTTTGCATCCCCTGTATGACCTCTTCATCGGACCTGAAAGTCTTTCCTCCCAAATGTCTCTTTTAGTCGTCCAAAGACGGGGAAATCATTTTGGGTTAGGTCTGTTGAGTACGGCGGATGTGGTAGTTACTGAAATTAGAGGTCCTCAATGGTCGCGCTTTCGAATGAATACTAAAACTATTTTAGTGTGTGTTTTAACTGTCACAAATTGACAAGATACAAAATTGATGCGCTTATAAGATGTCTGATAGCATAATCATTTTATACTCGATCATTGTAAGAAATTCAATCCAACTTGGATAGGTAAGCAATGCCTACAATGCTTATGTGGATGCCTCGCCTCTCACTAGCAGCACTGATGTTACATTGGAGTTGAACAACCTGTGATTTCTGTGTTTGCTCATTGACTTCGATGAATGTTGGTCAGTTGTTTTGAGGCACATGAGGCCAAAGCAATACTAGTGGAAGTTTCAATTGTTGTAGTGTCATTTTTCTCCCCAAATAGTTGAAACTTCTAACCTTCTCTAATAGTTCCCTATTCAGCTTGGTATCAGTAGATTTGTTTGTATAATGCATGTCCGCTATCTTTGAGTGATTTACTTGGAGGGATATCTGTTATAGAAGGTCATAAAATAGATGTGTGTTTTTTTCTACTACTATCGCTACTTTCGACAACCACCCTGCCTCTCATTCTATTCTAATATCTTCATCCGTATATCTTACTTCTTCTTCCTCTTCTGCGTTCAGGTTTTTCTGATCATGATAAATTGTCAGTCCTATCGCCAGAATGAAGTCCACAGTACTTTCCAGATCTGAGCCAACTGACCAGGTCTGGCATCTTAGTTCTTCGTAGGCCGGACATTCTTGAAGTTCGTGTTCAGTGGTCTAAACTCCTGTCACACACGAACAGTCATTTGTTTGAGACATATAAGTGGCCCAGTACTCTTCTGTGGCGTCATGACCTTCAGTATTATCTTCCAAATGTTGGTCAACCTCAAGGTCATCTTTCTCATTGCATCAATTTGTGCAATTCCTGTCTTAACTTCTTTATACTGGTTTAGAAGACTCTGCAGAGTCTGTATACAACATGTCGACGGTATGTCATTCTATCTCAGTTTTGGATACATTCTTCACATTGGGCTAGTCCCCCACGTTGTTACCAGACCAAACTTCTTCTTTATCTGCTCCATCCACTACCTCGCTGTCTTCATTCTTATCCCCTTTATGTCTGCAATGCACGTCTTTTGCATGTGGTAACTGGCATGTAGTCTTTTTCCTGGACCAATTCATATTTTTGTGGGCTCAATGGTCTCAAGGTAAGGTGTCCTCCTCAGGTGCCAGAGGTCAAGGTTCGAATTTCGGTGAAACCGGGATTTTTTCACCTGGATCGCCTGATAAAAATTACCCTGATCTCTGGGTAGGGAGATCTGACTCTCGTGTTCAGTGTCGAGCACATTAAAAATCTCTTGGCATTTAGAAATCGAAAAGAATAGCCTAAACACCGCTGCCCTGACAAAATTCAAGTTAAAAATTGATCCAAATTATCGGTGCCTTTCCCCAGGCAGGAGGTTTTTAAAAAATACCTAATACGAATAGCCGATAAATTTTGGCTTTCTGGCAACAGACATTAACATGCCTGTCTGAATACCAGGATTCCAAGTATTCATATTTGTATGTCGCCAACAGAACTCCAATGAAGTCTGGCTTCACGAAAATACATGGGACCCAGAGCTAGGTTTACATCATCTGCTTTATATAATTTCCCTCCCAGCTAGTCTACACAAATCCGACGCTGCATTTGAAGCTTACCCTATCCACCTTTAAGGAAGCCTGTATAAAATAAATGGTAACTTCGAAGCAATAGTTTTTAACATGATGAGTTTATACAATCCCATATACAACCCTCTTTATTCGCCTTTTACGACATGCTAGGAAATGGACATTGTACTTGTTTGTTTTATCTCAGGTACTACTAGTGTGATTACTTCCCCTTGTGTCGCTTCTGAGAACACATAATGGCGCGAAACGATAAAGATCCCAATTCTTCTGTGTGAAACAGCAAAATATGTCTTTTTCTCCAAACGATTTCAGTCAACTGAGATCAGAGCGAGGTTGTTTATCTCCATTAATCGTTACACCTTCCTCTTCGTTATTTGCTCTCTTTTGGTACGGGCAGTGGCGTTAAGCAAGGCTACACCCTGGCTCCGACACTGTTAGGAAACTTCTTTACTCTGCTATTGAAGCCTGGATTTGATAACGCAATAAAACAATCTGTCTTCACGCTAGTTCGGATGGTCGACTGTTTAATTTTACAAGGTTCGAGGTCAAAACGAAAATCAGGGAGGTCACGAACAGAGACGTTCTATTCACTGATATTACTGCAAATTTTACCCACAGTCAGTGGAAACTTCAGAGCGAGCTAGATCGCTTCTGCCAGGCGTGCAAAGATTTGGGTCTCACAATAAGTACAACAAAACCAATCGGAAGGGAAGTAGAGACCACACAAACACTTAACTTCTATTAATATGAATTAGCAGCGATGCATCTTTTCAAATAACTGAAGTCTCTCATCAAAGGTAAGGTGTCTTTAGTCTGAGAAATTGACAGTCGCATTGGCAGAGCTGCCGACACGTTTGTTTTTCTTCTTCTTCTTCTTCTTTTTCTTCCTTCTTCTTCTTGTTCTTCTTCCTTCTTCTTCTTCTTCTTCTTCTTCTTCTTCTTGTTCTGCTTCTTCTTCTTCTACATTTTCTTCTTCTTCTTCTTCTTCTTCTTCTTCTTCTTCTTCTTCTTCTTCTTCTTCTTCTTCTTTTCTTCTTCTTGTTCTACTTCTTGTTCTACTTCTGCATCTTCTTCTTCTTTGGTGCTTGTCATGAAAAGCACGTTTTGAGGTGCTGTGTTGTAATTTCTGCCTTTCGGCCCGACACATACGCACAACATTTTTAGATTTTGTTTGGCTTCCCCCTTCGATCCATAATGTCCAACCAAGGCTGCATGGTTGAACTCTGATTCATGGGCCGCGACTTTGATGCGGAATATGGCATATTAAGTTATGGTTCACTGACCCTGACGCAAGCAGCCAACTTAAATATCAAGTTATGGGTCACTGACCCTGACGCAAGCAGCCAACTGAAACATTAAGTTATGGGTCACTGACCATGACGCAAGCAGCCAACTGAAAAATCAAGTTATGGGTCACTGACCCTGACGCAAGCAACCAACTGAAACATCAAGTTATGGGTCACTGGCCCTGGCGCAGGCATCCAACTCAAACATCAAGTTAATGGTCACTGACCCTGACGCAAGCAGCCAACTCAAACATATAACTAAAACTAAGGTCATGGTGTGCAATGCTTGTGTCGTCAGCACACTCCTGTATGATAGCGAGACTTGGACAAACAAGGGCACAGCCCCTTTCATCTACGGCGTCTGCGATCCATACTTGGAATTACACGGAGGAACAGAGTATCTAATACAGAGAGGCACTCTAGCATCGGTCTCCCAAGCATGTACACTCTCGTACCGGTTTCCCAAGCATGTACACTATAGCACCGGTCTCCCAAGCATGTACACTCTTGTACCGGTCTCCCAAGCATGTACACTCTCATTAGGCAGCGAAGACTGGATTAGTCATGTTCATCTCGCGGAATATATTCTGTAAGACAGTTGACCACAGCTGAGGTTCAAAGACGCGTGTAAGTGGGAAATGAAGGCACTGGACATGGATCCGACATCCTGGGAAGACGAAGCTGTCGACTGATCCCAGTGGAGATGTATCTTTAAGATTGCCCACGTACTGAGTAAAACTAAAATAAGTTCTTCTAACACGAAGAAGTGGGGCGATGCGGCTAACGTCTGGTCAGGCAAAACACACTGGTCAGACAATGTTAGCCAGGGTCAGGCAAAACACACTGGTCAGACAATGTTAGCCAGGGTCAGGAATAATATACTGGCCAAGACCCTTACCTGACCTTCTCGTTGGTCGTCATTGAAACGTGCTGTTGTCGAGGACAACAGTCTGACTAACAAAGTGAGGTTCGACGTGATCCCCGTAGTAGAGAGTGACACGCAGATGAAGTAAAGAATTGCACACCCACCTGGTGGACCCGGGTCCACTTCATCAGCACACTCGGGATGTCAGGAAAGCTACTACAGTCTGCCACAAGTTCCCCCCTTTTTAGGTCGCACAAAAGGGTTACCAACCCCTTGTAGCCATTAGAAACCAACCAACCAACCAACCGACCGACCAACCAACCGACCGACCAACCAACCAACCAACCGACTGACCGACCAACCAACCAACCGACCAACCAGCCAACCAACCGACCGACCGACCAACCAACCAATCGACCGACCGACCAACCAACCAACCGACCGACCAACCAACCAACCAACCATCCGACCGACCAACCAACCAACCGACCGACTGACCAACCAACCAACCGACCAACCGACCAACCAACCAACCAACCAACCAACCGACCGACCGACCGACCGACCAACCAACCAACCAACCTACCGACCGACCAACCAACTAACCGACCGACCAACCAACCAACCGACCAACCGACCAACCAACAAACCGACCAACCAACCAACCGGCCGACCAACCGACCGACAGACCAACCAACCAACTAACCAACCAACCGACCAACCAACCAACCAACCAACCGACCAACCAACCAACCTACCAACCAATCAACCAACCGACCGGCCAACCAACTAACCGACCAACCAACCAACCTACCAACCAATCAACCAACCGACCGACCGGCAAACCAACCAAGCAGCACGGAGAAAGGAAACAGTAACTCCACCTTGAGAAAGAAAGCCAACAACTATGCAGAGATTTACCGCTTCAAAGTCAATCATCCTATAGTCAGTCATGACTGAAAGGGGCTACTTTCATCTAATCAGTCATGACTGAAATGGGCTATTATCCTATATTCAGCCATGACGAAGATGAGCTACTTTCCTATAGTCAGACATGACTGAAAGTAGCTACTATCCTAGTATAGTCAAGTTCACAAACTTCGCGGTCTGTCTGAGGTTTGCCTCGTCGTCATACGGTTTATATCATTTAGAGGTTGGGAGGAGGGGTGTTATCACTCTTCCCGTCTCGTTCGGTGGGCAGAACTAGAGAACATGTTCCACCGCTTGTTTGTTCTGGTCACATTGGCACATGCCTGTGTGTGCCCAAACTTTCATTTCCTGCACAAATGGATTTTTAAGTCAGCGGTAGCTGTTCGCAGTCTGAGTGTTGTATTTGATCCTTTCCTGGCAAGAAGTTGTATGCTTTGCTACCTCGGGATTTGGGGTAGAAGGAGTGGGGGTTGGGGGGGGGGGGAGAGAAGATGCAGCAGTGTATGAACTGAAAGTAGCCAGCGTCTCATAGCTCGCTGCTAGCATCATCGTTCGTGACTCATAACTGATCTATTCCGCCTTTAAGGGGTAGCCTTAGAAACAGACTGCGACCGTGCAGGCTGGTTAAAAGATTAAGGATCGGTCAGGGTAAGCCAACCCGATCCCAATAGATGATATGCTGAAATCGGCTGTGTCTGACCGAAAGGCGCAGATATTGCAGCCTCGCTGCAGACTACAACACAACGTTACACACGCCTTTTGTATGATGAACGCAGAAATTGAAGAGGAAGCTCTATAAGGCTCTGTGTGTTCTCTGTGCTCATTCTCTTTGACGTAAATGTTTGTTGTCTTTATTACTTCAAAAGGACGTCGTCTTCACTTTGAGTTTTGATCCTGTATCTTTTGGCGTGGCTTTCCGTCTCCTCAATTCTATTTATCAAACTCTTTCTAGGAATCCACTGAATGTGCCAACGAATGGTACAAGCCATGCTCATATTGTTTTCTGTGGTCCTCATATCTTGGTCACATTTGTGACAGATATTTAACCACCATGTTATCCTTCCTATAGTGGTATTTACAAGCTGCAGTTTGGTGAATGGCTGCTTTTCCAGTGTGACCTGAGGGTGACAAATTGTTTACATCTCTTGAGCTAGTAATACGAGGCGTGTTCAAATGAAACCGGGCCGAACTGCAACAAGTGAACCGACGTAAAATGCGCAGAATGACGTCACTTTTGATGTATACAGCACATACCAACCGTGAAGTTTGCCAAATTTCATTATCTTCTGACTCATAGTTTCCTCAGGAGACCATTGAAAACGTGGTGGGTGTGATACGGAATCGGTCCAGAGGATCAGCGAGTGGTGATTCAGTTTCTAACAGCTGAAGGATGTCGACCAGTTGACATTCATTGCAGAATGCAGACAGTTTATGGTGACAAAAGTGTGTCGAAGACAACAGTGAAGAACTGGACAATAATGTTTAAAGAAGGACGTGAGTTAATGAAAGATCTTCCGAGACTATTGATGCAGCAATTCGGGTGGACCGTCGCCGGAGCTTACGTTCACTAGCAGAGAAATTCGCTGTGTCGCTGAGGGCAGTTCAAATGGTGGTTAGCAAGAAGCTGAAGTATCGGAAAGTATGTTCACAATGGGTACATCGGTTGCTGACCAACCACCATACGCAAGAACGCATGGGATGGAGTTTGAACCACTTGTTGCCATACGAAGTGGATGGTGATTCATTTTTTTTTTACACATAGTAACAGGTGATGAATCGTGGTGCCACCACTTTGAGCCGAGCAGCAAAACTGCTAGCATGCAATGGAAACATGACGAATCACCGAAACTGCTAGCATGCAATGGAAACATGACGAATCACCTAAACTGCTAGCATGCAATGGAAACATGACGAATCACCGAAACTTCAAATTTTCACGAAAATTCAAGCCAAAGATTCCGCTGGTAAGGTTATGCTGACAGCGGTTTTTTTTTTACCATGAGGGATTTTCGTTGGTAGACTTTAAAGAGCCTGGCGTGAACATCAATGCCATCCCCTACAATGACACACTAGACAAGCTGCATACAGCAATCAAGAATAAACGACCCGGCATGGTTTCTCGTGGTGTGATTCTGTTGCACGACAATGCGCGCCCACGTGTCGCGAACATTGTTCAGAAAGCGTTAGCACAGAACAGGTGGGAAGTACTGCCACACCCATCCTATAGTCCCGATATGCCCCCTTGTGGCTTCCATTTGATCGGACCCTTAAACAAATTTCTGAAGGGACAAAGATTCGACTCCGATGCAGACGCTATGGCCTCGGTGACCAAGTGGTTCAAATAGCAACTAAAGTCGTTTTGTTCGGACAGAATTTGTCGTCTACCCAAGCAGTGAGATGCGTGTTTGAATGTCTATAGCGATCTTTTCTAACTAACCCTGTGGCATGTTTGCTTCATAACAATTGCTATATTTAATTATGTCATACCAGATGATGAAACTGTCGTATGTTTGTAATAAAGCCACTGTTCCGGTTTCATTTGAACACACTTCGTATGTGCAATTGTTACGTAGTGTTCTTGTTCTTGTTCTTCTTGTTCTTCTTCTTCTTGTACTTCTTGTACTTCTTCTTCTTCTTCTTCTTTTTCTTCTTCTTCTTCTTCTTCTTCTTCTTCTTCTTCTTCTTCTTCTTCTTCTTCTTCCATCGGATTTCCAGCAACTTTTAAAAATGTATATATCCATTATTATATGATACATTGTGGGCCAAGATGCGTCATTGCACGAGTTGACAGTAGCCAGCGACTCATAACCGGCTACTTGCATCTGAGTCAGCGAACCATAGCTGACCACGACTCTGTTCTGCCTTCTCGAGCCGACCATGGAACCAGGATGCGTTAGTCACTAGTGTAGTCTTGTCAAGGGATAGGATCGCAGTAGGAAGGCAAACCAGGTCCTAAAAAAAGCCGCCCAAATCGGATGTGTCGGCCAAAAGGCGCAGATATCGAAGCCTCTCTTTAAACTTTATCACAACGTCCTTTTCCGGATGAACACTAAAACTATGACGTATTGTTTCTAGACGCGTCCTTCAAATTCAGAAAGCAACTCCCCGCTCGACAATGTGTTTAACTCATTTTTTATATTTTTTTAAATGTTACGTGTTTGCTTCACTAGTTTCTGCTGGCGGAGACGCGCCTATTCCACCCTAGACCGTAGTCACTTTGGGTGACATCAAGACGCATAAACCAGTGCTTGGATGTATATGTGCGTCTGTATGTACATATGCTAGGTTTGTGCGCCGTCAGAAGCTAGCCCAACCAAAGTGCAATGGAAGGGCCTCACCATGACGGCACGTGTGAAAGTTGTGTAGGAGTGTGACTGTTTTTTTGTTTTTTTTTTGAAAATTCTTTATTGCACATAATAAATTATTACAATTTTCAAATTTGAACAACAAATTTCAAATAAAATTTGTACATGATATGAGGTGAAATGAAATGATAATTTCCCATGAGATGAAACATGAGATGGTGGGAGTTACATTTTGTGAAGTGAGTGGTGACATCAATTTAAAATGATTTAAATTTTCAAGAAGTTAATGATGTACATTTTTTTTGTTTTCTTTGAGATATTGGCAAAGGCAATATGCTTACACATGTATCCATACATACATATTCACTTATACCCGCATACCTATTTGTTTATACACACACATGCATATTCATTTATACACACTTACAGATGTTTCTTTATACACACATATTCATTTATACACACACAAGCATATATTCATGTATTCACATACGTAGAAAAGAAAAAAAAAACGCACATGCATGTACATATAAAAATTTCACACCCGTGTATATAAGTACACACCCAGTACATATACACATACCTGCATACAGTCATGATAATACAGGTTTTAAATGCAAAAGTCTAAAGTCAGGAGAAATATGGGAGATGGTGGTTAATATAAGAGGGGAACCAGGAGATATCAATTGATATTATAAACATGAAGAGGTGGATTTACCCTTCTATTAGAGCTTAAACTTGGTCAAATATTTGATCAAGGTCAGATGTTAAAAAATTGGCTTACAGGTGGTCCATTTTCTTCCCTAGGGATCTCTCACCTTGACTTCTGGTATTTATTTGCCAGACCACTGCCATAAAAATCCACCCTGTTTTCTGTTTATTGTTCTATTTGTGGCAGTCTTCTCAAATGGACTGGCTATGAAAACTGAAGTCAAATAGAAGGGAGATAATAAATTGACCACTAGGGGACAGGAAGAGTGGTGGGTCTTGGTCTATGGGCAAGTTTGTCCAACTGGGAACAAAAGACATCAGTTAATGGGGCAAGTAATTGATACTTTTCCACTTGCTCTGGGTACCATTTAACAGGTTTTAGGTTCAGGGACAAACTTTTATGGCCCAGGTGTTCTTAACTTAACTTAACTTAACGTCTTTATACTGGTTTAGAAGACCCTGCAGAGTCTGTATACAACCAGTTACATTTACATCACCTTGCTCTAAAAGCTATGCGCATCCAGTTTATTCTTAAATGCATTAACTGTCCCTGCCTCCACTACCTCCCCTGGCAATGCATTCCAAGCAGACACCACTCTCTGACTAAAAACATATTTACTAATATCTAACCTGGACCTCTCTTTAGTCAGCTTGAAGCTATGCCCTCGTGTTATTGTAGGTGGCTGTATTTTAAAAAAACTTGTTATAGTCTAATTTATCGATTCCTCTGATCATCTTATAAACCTGAATTAAGTCACCACGAATTCTTCTCTCTTCGAGACACTGTAGGCCGGTTTTTCTGAGTCGTTCCTCATAACTGTAATTCTGGAATCCCACTATCAGCTTTGTCGCTCTTTTCTGTATTCTTTCTAGCATGTTTATGTCCCCTCTATGATAGGGACTCCACCTATATCCACTCCTATTGTGTTGTAATCTTCTTTACAATCACAACCTTGATGGACTAAGACTGAGTGTACTTTTAGAAATATGGTGCTTTAAAGGACTAGGCATTTTCCTGGTGGCCCAACTTTTTGAACTTTGCATTTACAACCTAACAAATCTTTGAAATACATTTACTTGTGTGCTTACACCCATATATATATATATATACACACATACACATACATGTATATACATATACATACATATACACACATACATACATATACATACATATACATATATATACATACACACACACATATACATATACACACATATACACCTATACACACACACACATATACATACATATACACACACACACATACATATACATACATATATATACATATATATATATATATACATATATATATATATATATATATACATATACACATATATACACATACACACATATACATATATACACATACATACTCATATACACACATACACACATATACATACACATATATACCCATATACACATATATGCACACACATACATATATATACCCACATACATGTACACACATACACAATATGTGTGCATACATACATACCTGATATTTATACATACGCATATACCCCAACTCACATGCATATATATATATATATATATATATCTATTCACCCCCACATGTTCTTATACATATTATAAAATATACACCCATGCGAGCATACATATGCCTATACCCATTCATTGTAAGTAGCATGTGTAAGTATACATGTGTGAGCACATGCAATGTCTTGGTACATATACCTGCACACACATCTTCATGTACACCTACACACCCATACATACATACATACATATTTATATATTTTTACATTTTGACCTAATTATGAGCACTGGACAACGCCTTCTGCTGAAAAATGTGTGAAATAGTGTTTGAGTTAAAGGTTCTATGGTGGAATAGTGCTGCGCTTCTGCATGTCCATATTATGTATCTGTATTCGGACAATAAGATGAGCATTTGTTTTCTAATGGCTGGTGATGTTTTGGGTATAATGTTGAGCATAACTGCTTTGTACATGTCTACTTTTTGTCTGGTTTGTATCTGAATGGTTTCGTGTAGAATTTGCTTTGTTGTTTTGACTGTGTTGCATGTGTAAAAAATGTGATCTTCTGTTTCTCGTACATTTGTTTTGCATAGGTGGCATTTGGGTTTGTGGCCTCCTAGTGTCCTTATTGAGGTCAGGTTAAAAATGAGTCTATACGTTATTTCTCTTGCCTTTGGAACCATGTGGGGGTCATGTAGGTTTGTGAAAGTGTCTGTATAGTCTGTAGGACAGAGTCAAATGAAACAGAGTGAGGCGAGAAGAGAGAAGCGGAAGAGTTGCCTCCAGGGTGAGTCCCTTGGAGAAAGTCATCAGATCAAAGTTGTGACTGTAGGACAGTTTTTTATACTGGCTTAGAAGACTCATCAGTCTGTAGACAACCAGTCACATCTGCATTACCCTGCTCTAAAAACTATGCAAATCCAATCTAATATTGTTCTACCTTTGAGTCGTAACAAGGGACTGTAGTACCGTTCCTGTATATCGATAAATCTGGGTTTGATATCTGAATGGGAAGTAATATCAATGAAACCTCGAGTTTACTGATACGATAACTTGCGTCCCTTTCCACATTCAACCGGTTATGTACGGTCACCGCGGCTAAATACGGTTATCTGTGCTTCATTATCATCTCGTTCGAATATGTCGATCAATGTAAACAATCAGTGCTTTTCAATATAACCGTATAATTGTCTTGCGCTTGTTAGACTTGCTACAAGCATTGACAAGAAACAACAGATCATAGGTATCCCAACCACAAAATATATATTCCGTTTCTGAATGTAAAAGTGGAGGGTGTCTTGGCTGGTCATAGATCTGGAATGTAAACAAATCTCATCTTCCTCCCATCGATCATGGACGACACAAAGATTCCCAAGGTAGGCTCTGCTCTCTGAGTCTCTCTCCCTCTCTGCTAGTTATGCGTTTGTTCGATTAGTTCTCATCTATTTATTGTCATATGTTCATAGTTTAACAACACGTTTCGTCTGATGTACTACTCATTTTGTTTTGTTTTTGTATTGACCGTGGATTGAGTGTAGAAATCGAAAGTTCAATCTCTGCTGCGGCACACATGAACCTGCAATCATGAACAACACCACTCCTGCATAATCTTATGTTAAAGACGCAGGCCACCGGTTATGTTAATGTTGTCCCATCCATAAACAAGCCATCTGCGACACTGATGTCATGGTGGTTCCAATCTTCGCCATGCTTCTAGAAATGAAGGTGAGTACGATATGATTGAGCGAGTGGCAGCTTTTATGTCTATATATATCGTCCAGATATTATAACAACTCACTAGACCCCGAGCCGAGTAATGAACCATGGCATCGCCTCCTCTTGTAAGCGTTTCGTTGCGGTAGTCTGTGTCTGGTATTGATTACATCCGATGTATGTAAACAAATGAGCATGAATTGATGACATGGTCACAACCTGACTTACTGATTACTGATTGATAGAAGTACCTACACTACCAATGTTTATCTTGAATGATAGTATAATTCCTCACATTAAATATTGATATTATTACCACTACTGCCACTCTCATACACTATAACTGCTACCATATCTTGAACAGAACATCTGTTAGTCTTGCTGAAATATGTGCATCTTAATGTACATCGTCACACACTGTGGTAATCATTATGGATTTGGTGACTGACTGACTCATTTTTGTACCATCCAGATGCACATTTCCATTTATTCACTCTGCAGGAGCCGAGCCTTCCAATAATTTATTATGTTCAGATATTAATGTACATGCAAGGTTCTGTTTGAGTTTTGCTTTATATTTGATAACATGAATCATTATTTGAGTAAGCCAGGCTGTCCACCACTACTTACAGTAATTATAAATAGATTCTGTTGTGTAGTAGAAGTATCCTAATGTGAATATGTATGCTCTGTATGTTTTGGTCATTTGTTTGGAAATCATGAAGTGCACAGAGTTTTGTAACGTGAACCTTACAGGTTGATGGATGACCTTTAATACATTTATTTTGCTGTAATGTATCATGTGACTGGTCACATAGATCCAATCATAAAGTGTTTTGGTCCCAACATAGAACAGAAAAGTCCACATAGATCCCATCATACAATTTTGTGGTCCCATCATTTGTTGCTACGGAGGTGTTGGGTCACACCACTCATGTCTACTGAGCTGTAAATGGAAGTCTGATTATGTTAGAGTTAGGGAAGATGAGACATGCAGCTCATCATTTCACCTGACACAATGAAGTCACCCCATCACCAATGGCAGAATTTTCTTTGGGAATCTCTTGATCTTTGATAACTCGCCTTAAATAATCTTTTTCTACCTTGAGGAATTGAGGCTTTTATCTATTTTTCTTGTGGTTTTTAGATGAAATGGCAGACTATCATCAGGTTATTATCATTCTGGGGAGTTAATGCAGAGACTGGTGCGGTGGGAAAGGGGACCTCGAGGTAAAACAGCTAATAAGTGGAAATGTCCAGGATTCTGATGATATCATATGCACTGGTGGATCTGTGCTGCATTGTAAGGAAGCCGGTTGGAGCTGCTCTGCTAAAGTGAGACACAGAGTGGGTACTGAGAGGAGTGGTGTGTACTTGACATAACATTCATTTTCAGAACGGAGATTGAGACGGTGATTTTGGCTCTTTGGTGGCTACCTGGGACCTCTTTAATGAGGACCATAATTGTCTCGTTCCTTGCTTCAGAAGGTGGAGAAGGACTGCATGTAGTATGAGAGTATAGGGGATAACCAGGCCTTAGATCTCTGAGGAATTGTGTGGATCTACTGTCCTGGCTATGGTGGAGTTTGCAGTAATGAAAGAGTTGTGCGGGCAATGATAATGGATAGAGTGGGCATGTAGCTGATCAATGACCACCCTTTGGACAAATACAGGGCAGTCGATGAACCAGCAAATCACAGATTGCAGGGTTTTGAAATCACACACAGGTCGAACAGAGAGGGAGGACTGACCAGAAGTGTGTACAACCAGCGAGCTAAAGAAACCATAAGTATCTACACTCTGCTATTTTCTGAGAAAGACTTTGCATCTCTATGTTTGTTCATAGTGCAGTGACGTCAATTCTAAACAGAACATAACCGTGGCTTACAGTTTTAACAGGATGAGGTAGCCATCCCAAATTATTGGCCTTCTCTCGCCATATGGGAACCTACCTTGTTGAGGCTTGGGAACCTCAATGATCTCGGGAGCTATTTCAGCGGGAGTATTACTCCACGCAGGGTCACTCAAGCCAGGCAGATATTTGGAGAGGGACCAGATGAAGGGGCAGGTAAGGTCCCATATGTGTAGCCACAGAATATATGTTCTGGTCCCCACCAATCCGCACAAACTTCATGGATCTAATGCATTCTTGTCTCACTCTTTGCTGCATCTTATCTATCAGTCATCCTCATAAGGGACAGTGTGGGCTAGTGGTTAAGTGACACGGCTCACAATCCGAAGGTGCTGAGTTCACTCTCCAATCACAGCGACGGCCGTTACCCCGGGGAAGCAAACCCTTACAAAATACAGGAGGAAGCAGTCGCTTACATAAAATGCATGCCAAAGTCAGATGCTCTGGACAGACAGGTACAAAATAAAAACATAATGCAGCGCACACTACCTTAGAAAATTGAAAAAATAAGGTGAAAGCATAAAAAAAAAGGTCATCACCATCATGGGTAACGAAAAAATCCAGGCCAGTGGACATAGCACCTCTGCCCTTTTGTGTCGATCTTCCATGTGGTGGGGTAATGCCAGAAGTATGTCACTACAGATGAGCTGGCATTACTGTCTGGCTTGGCTTGGCTTCGTTCATTCTCAATCTCTCACTACCAAACCCTGAAAGGACTTAAGTAGCAGAATGTAGTCCAGAGAACGGAATGCGTTGTGTTGTAGTTTACAGCTTGACTGCGATATTTGCACCTTCCGGTCCAATACATCCGACTTCAGCTAGCATTTTTTGAGTACCGGGTTAGCATTCCCTCTTCAATCCCTTATCCTTAGCCAGTCTGCTCTGCTGCAGCCTGTTATCCAGAATCACCGCATTGAGGTGTGAAAGGGACTTGGCAGCTTTGGTTCACTGGCCCTGATGCTAGCAGTCAGCTATGAGTCGCTGACCACTGCAGCTCATGCGCTGCTCAGCATCTTGATCCCGCATTACTGTCTGAGACAAGATGGCTAACTCAGATGTGTGTACTATGTCCCTGCCAGAAATGGATGATCCTGGGACACTGACACTATGAACTAACTCCCTTCAGAAATACTCAAAAGATACATCCATACGCTCCCCTTAAGTATCATGATGCTTATAATTTAACAGGCTTATAATACAAACTCCAGCTGAGAAAGACATGTGCTTTTGCCTGGGAGACATTGAGCTGTCAAAAGTTGTGAGCTCACGGCTAAAGGGGTTATACCGTCATCATCATGATCATCACAATGAGCCAGTAATGTTGCAGAGTTGTTGATCATGGAAACACAAGAACTGTTTCAGTATAAGGACATAGTAAATGTTTAAATATAGGGAAATAAGATATGTTTTAATATAGGGACATAAGATTTGTTTAAATATAGGGACATAAGATCTGTTTAAATATAGGGACATAAGATTTGTTTAAATATAGAGACATAAGATCTGTTTTAATATAGGGACATAAGGTCTGTTTTAGTATAGAGACATACAATCTGTTTTAATTTAGGAACATAAGATCTGTTTAAATATAGAGACATAAGATCTGTTTAAATATAGAGACATAGGGCCTAAGATCTGTTTAAATACAGGGACATAAGATCTGTTTAAATATAGAGACGTAGGGACATAAGATCTGTTTTAATATAGGCACATAAGATCTGTTTTAATATAGGGACATAAGATCTGTTTGAATATAGGGACATAAGATCTGTTTTAATATAGGCACATAAGATCTATTTTAATATAGGGACATAAGATCTGTTTTAATATAGGGACATACGATCTGTTAGTTTTTTTTTTGCGTTCGCCTTATTTCTCTTATCCCCAAGGCGGTGTGCGTTGCACTGTGGTTTTTATTTTGCGCCTGTCGGCCCAGTGCATCCGACTTCAGCATGCATTTTATGTAAGGGTCTGCTTCCTCCTGCATTTTCTAAGGGTTTGCTTCCCCGGGGTAACGGCCGGTGCTGTGATGGGGATCGAACCCAGCACCTTCTGGTTGTGAGCCGTGCCACTTAACCACTAGGCCACGCCGGCCCCATACGATCTGTTTAAATATAAAGACATAAGAACATAAGATCTGTTTTAATATAGGGACATGTGGACGGTATGGGCTAGTGGTTAAGTGACACGGCTCACAACCAGAAGGTGCTGGGTTCGATCCCATCACAGCACCGACTGTTACCCCGGGGAAGCAGACCCTTTCATAAAATTCATACTAAAGTCGGATGTACTGGTCCGACAGGCGCAAAATAAAAACCACAGTGCAACGCACACCCGCCTTGGGGAATAGAGAAATAAGGCAACGCAAAAAAAATAAAAATAAATATAGGGACATAAGATTTGCTTTAATATAGGGACATAAGATCTTTTTTAATATAAGGACATAAGATATGTTTTAATATAGGGACATAAGATATGTTTTAATATAGGGACATAAGATATGTTTTAATTTAGGGGCATAAGATATGTTTTAATATAGGGACATAAGATATGTTTTAATATAGGGACATAAGATATGTTTTAATATAAGGACATAAGATCTTTTTTAATATAAGGACATAAGATATGTTTTAATATAGGGACATAAGATATGTTTTAATATAAGGACATAAGATCTTTTTTAATATAAGGACATAAGATATGTTTTAATATAGGGACATAAGATATGTTTTAATATAGGGACATAAGATCTTTTTTAATATAAGGACATAAGATATGTTTTAATATAAGGACATAAGATCTTTTTTAATATAAGGACATAAGATATGTTTTAATATAGGGACATAAGATATGTTTTAATATAGGGACATAAGATATGTTTTAATATAGGGACATAAGATCTTTTTTAATATAAGGACATAAGATATGTTTTAATATAGGGACATAAGATATGTTTTAATATAAGGACATAAGATATGTTTTAATATAGGGACATAAGATATGTTTTAATATAAGGACATAAGATATGTTTTAATATAAGGACATAAGATATGTTTTAATTTAGGGGCATAAGATCTGTTCTAATATAGGGACATAAGATATGTTTTAATAAAGAGACACAAGAAATATTTCAGTATATAGACACATTAGCTGAACCAGTATAGGGACACAAACAAAACTTGTATTACAACCAAAAGGTGTTCATCAGCGATGAAGAACAGCACAATTGAAAACGACTTTGAATCCAGTAGTGTTGTTGTTTGAAGCTGCTCCTGCTGCATTGAGCCAACCTTTCCTTGGTAACGAGCTACAATGACTCTTCTTACATTCCGAGGCATACTTGAAGAGGTTAATTGGGGGGGTTCCTGGCTGTAGTGCAATGTGTGACTCATTGGTAAGCTCACCACTATGGGGAATGCAGTGTTGATCCCAGTCACAGTGGCCAGACCTCTGTGAGACAGCAGGAGGACGTGAGATTTGGGTTTTGGTCAGTACGTTTCACCTGACCCTGACATTAGTGTTTTCCGCCCGTACGAGTTGCAAGATGTACGTATATCGACATCCTCTAATAAGTGAGTGTGGTACATGGACGAGAGAGACTAATGGTGGGCCAGGTTGGGGGGGGGGGGGGGGGGGAATAGGCCGAACTGAAAATAAGAAATGTTTTATCGTCCTGACTTCTACAACAAACATTTAAAAAGATATGTAAATAATAAATGTATGTTACACATTCGGAGATTCCGTGGCGAAGTGGTTAAGCCGTCGGCCTCATGATTAGGTGGTGTGGGTTCGACTTCGGACTCCACTTTCTTTTTCATGGGTGCTTGATGCGGAGTCCCCTGCATCTCGTAGTCGCCCCCTAGTCATCTTGTCCTTGACTTGCCACTGCGGTCGGGCGGCTCAAGACGAGAGAGTGAGGATAAAAAGTAGTGCAGTTAATCCTTGCTAAAAATAGCGCTGGCAAAATTAATTATGCCATCATCGTTTGCGATGGACGGTTTGCCTTTGCCTTTGTTACACATTGTTTGTCCATCGTAATCGATTAGGACCATATTGTCAGCATTCACTGTTCACATTAGTTTGAAGAGGACTAAATAGGCCAATTTGGGCCAGAAATTGTTTGTCATGATTGCTACAAGAAAATAGGACACCCACTACAACCAGGGTTGACAAAGGCTAGTGTGAGCCGACTTGCAAAGCCATCGTCTCTGTAAAGCCTCATTTATTCCTGATTCCTCATGTTTCTGAACACCAACAGCAATAGTGTTGCCTCTGTGTGATTGGTGGAAAATAATAAATAGAAAATGTACGCTAATCAGTTTACAGTTGTGGTATTCTGTGCTTCGTTTTTGTGGTGTCCTGTTCAAGAACAATATTAGAGAGATAGAAAAGGAAAGGGACCTAGAGTTTAAAATACATCATACAGGTAAAGTGAGTGAGCAAGTCCAGGTAGCAGTGAAAAAGGTAAATGCAATGCTAGGTATGATTAACAAGAAATATTAAACATAGGAGCAAGGAAGTGATAGTTGAACTGTATAAAGCATTACTTAGACCTAGATTGGAGTACTGTGTACAGGTGTGGAGTCCTTATCATAGAGAGGATATAAACATGCTGTAAAGGATACAAAGAGGAGCGACGAAGCAGATAGTGGGATTCCAGAATTACAGTTATGAGGAAAGACTCAGAAAAACAAGCCTACATTGTCTAGAAAAGAGAAGAATTCTAGGTGACTTAATACAGGTTTATAAGATGATCAGAGAAAGGATAAATTAGACTATAACAATGCTGAAGTCGGATGTGTTGGACCGAAAGGTGCAAATATCGCAGCCAAGCTGTAAACTACGATACAACGCATTCCGTTCTCTGGACTACATTCTGCTACTTACCCTTTCAGGGTTTGGTAGTGGGAGATTGAGAACGAACGAAGAAGAAGAAGACGAAGACTATAACAAGTTTTTCAAAATACAACCACCTACAAGAACAAGAGAGCATAGCTACAAATTAACTAAAGAAAGGTCCAGATTAAATATTAGGAAATACATTTTTAGTCAGAGAGTGGTGAATGTTTGTAATGCATTGTCACAGGAAGTAGTGGAGGCAAGAACAATTAATTAATTTGTAAATATATTGGATGCCCATAGCTTTTAGATCAAGAAAACGTAAAAGTAACTGGATGTATACAGACTCTGCAGAGTCTTCCGAACCAGTATAAAAAAGTTAAGTATCAAATGGGAGCTGATCTGGGGTAGTTGTCTCGCCGCAGCGACTCAATTTCATCCAGTGTTCGTAAAGCGATCTCAGTCCCGCCAGGCGGAGCGATAGCGCGGGCTTGCGGAAAACGCTCGCCTGCCTTTCCCCGTAGTGCGAATTGGGTGCGGTTTGTGGTAGTGGCTCCTCCACCGAGGTGCGCTAGTCTGGTCCGTATCAGGAAACGTGGTCCGTCCCTGGTGATTTATCTAAGGCTTATAGCAGAGCTCGACAGTACGTCTCGCTGGTGGTCCGACTCTCGCAAAGAGCTTGTGACCGGCAAATGGAAAGCAGGAATCGTTGCCTCGCGAGGCCCTGCGTTCTCCCTACGGAGAAGGGCAGGCCGGCAGGCCAAATTGTCTCTAGTCCCAGTGAAATTCGTCGCCGAGGTCGTTGGGATCCGTTCTGCACAGAGCGCTGCCATCCCTCCTCGAGCGAGCCCGGTCGGTCGGTCGTCTGGTGCGTGTGGGAGGCCCCTGTCAGGCGGTCCTAGGTCGACGGAGTGAGGGACGGGTGGAACAACCGTCCGTCCGTCCCGTCAGTCGGTCCCTGCGGCCGTCCCAGTGAGGCTTTTTACACACCAATCCTCCGCCGACCGGTGTGCGCAGTACGTACGTCTCCGACAGATATCTGGTTGATCCTGCCAGTAGTCATATGCTTGTCTCAAAGATTAAGCCATGCATGTCTAAGTTCACACTGTCTCACGGTGAAACCGCGAATGGCTCATTAAATCAGTCGAGGTTCCTTAGATGACACGATCCTACTTGGATAACTGTGGCAATTCTAGAGCTAATACATGCTTACCAAGCTCCGACCCTCGCGGAAAGAGCGCTTTTATTAGTTCAAAACCAATCGTCGTTTCCCCTCGCGGGGTTGCGGCGTCCCCACTGGTGACTCTGGATAACTTTGTGTTGATCGCATGGCCTCATGTGCCGGCGACGCATCTTTCAAATGTCTGCCCTATCAAATGTCGATGGTACGTGACATGCCTACCATGTTTGTAACGGGTAACGGGGAATCAGGGTTCGATTCCGGAGAGGGAGCATGAGAAACGGCTACCACATCCAAGGAAGGCAGCAGGCGCGCAACTTACCCACTCCCGGCACGGGGAGGTAGTGACGAAAAATAACAATACGGGACTCTTTCGAGGCCCCGTAATTGGAATGAGTACACTTTAAACCCTTTAACGAGGATCTATTGGAGGGCAAGTCTGGTGCCAGCAGCCGCGGTAATTCCAGCTCCAATAGCGTATATTAAAGTTGTTGCAGTTAAAAAGCTCGTAGTTGGATCTCAGGCGCAGGCGGGCGGTCCGGCTCGCGCCGGTTCACTGCCCGTTGTCTCCTGCCCTACCGTCTGCCGGCTCTCTCCCACGGGTGCTCTTCGCTGAGCGTCCTGGGTGGCCGGCGCGTTTACTTTGAAAAAATTAGAGTGTTCAAAGCAGGCCTCGGCTGCCTGAATAATGGTGCATGGAATAATGGAATAGGACCTCGGTTCTATTTTGTTGGTTTTCGGAACTGGAGGTAATGATTAACAGGGACAAACGGGGGCATTCGTATTGCGGCGTTAGAGGTGAAATTCTTGGATCGCCGCAAGACGAGCTACTGCGAAAGCATTTGTCAAGAATGTTTTCATTAATCAAGAACGAAAGTCAGAGGCGCGAAGACGATCAGATACCGTCGTAGTTCTGACCATAAACGATGCCGACTAGCGATCCGCAGGAGTTGCTTCGATGACTCTGCGGGCAGCTTCCGGGAAACCAAAGTGTTTGGGTTCCGGGGGAAGTATGGTTGCAAAGCTGAAACTTAAAGGAATTGACGGAAGGGCACCACCAGGAGTGGAGCCTGCGGCTTAATTTGACTCAACACGGCCAACACTGAAATGATTGACATGCCGAGACCACTCTTCTGGGGTCTAATATGGAACTGGTGCTGGACTTAGACCCCCAGAAATCTGGGGTTATGTCCCCTGTGGCTCGGTTTTGTCTGCAACCAGTGTTTGATAAAGGAATTGACGGAAGAGCACTATCAGGAGTGGAGCCTGAGACCTAAGTTAACTTACCACGCCAATACTGCAGAATGACTATCAAAAAGTACACCTTAGAGGGGTCTAATAGAGAACATGTGCTGGAATTAGACCCTCGAAAATTTTTGGGGCTACCCTTTAAGAAACTTGATTGTCTTGCTAATGGAATTGACGGAAGGGCACCACCAGGTGTGGAACCTGCGGCTTAATTTGACTGAACACGCCAATACTGTAGAACAACTGACAAATCGAGAGCACTGCCGTTTGGGTCTAATAATGAACGTACGCTGGTATTAGACTCACGGACGACAAGTCAGCTCTCAAACACTCAAATGAAAGAACGCTACGGAAATCGTGTTTAACTCCGCAGAAACCGCAGATTTCAAATACCTGGTCATTGACAAACAAAGGCCCTCAATAAATTCGTCTGACCAAATAGTGAACGGGTGCTGGAAATAGATCTGAAGACAGGTCAGTTTTACCCTACAAATGACAGGGCGTAGCTACGGAAAACCAGCTCAAATCGAGAGGAGCCGCAGACACTTTGGTTCACGTACCAGGCTGATAAGCCAAGGGCGCGAGGCTACCATGTGGGGGATTACGGCCGAACCCTTGTAAGCCGCAATCCCGCCCAAAATCTCAGCACCACTGCTTGCGCCCCAGCCCTATCAGGTAGAGCCACAGTAAGAGGTCCTTGCCGCCCGCAAATCAAAGCGGGCGGACAACTGCTTGATACTCACCCTATACGGCGATGGGGTGCGAAAAACACCAACCAAAGACTTAGAACCTGGTCGGGGTGTCGAAAACAGTAGAGCAGCCACCACACTGTGAACTGTCAAGACTCAACCACTGACCATGAGAGTTGTCCGCACACCAGGCGATCAACATCTCTGTGACATTACCAGGCTTGTCCTCTGGCTAAATGCACTCCGGCTACGATATCTACCTCTGTACGTTATAAGCCATAACTATCATGCTGGACGCAGAAGAGATGCAGACCAGTGGACATTGCACACCTGCCCCACTGTGTCAACACCCCAGGTGGCGGGGAATGCTAGGCGTACCATCCCTGCATAGAAGCCAAGAAAATAAAGGGAAAAAGAGACACCCCACTCACATGCAAATGCTACGTTTCTGGCAGGACGTGACGATCCTGGGATACAGACACACTGGACTGCCTCTCTTCCGGGTAAACCAGTCCATCTCATATATCACATATCATCATTGCACCCTATAGACACGAGTAGTGAAGACTCGATAGTCTGGTAAGACAACTTCCATAGGAGAGAAAACTCTGATCGTAAACAACTGCTGCCTTGCAGATAGGCTGGGGACAGCCAAAGGCTAAGGAGGGCATCCCTACAGAAACGCCTGTTGAAATCGGATGCACGGGGCCGCAAGCCTAACAAAACAGTGCAACGTAAATCACAGTATGATGGCAGCACAACCTATTCGAAAAACGTATGGCGCTCATCCTGAGGAGACCCGCCAGGCAGCGATAGCGCCGGGCCCCACGCCTCGAAGGGGCCCACCCTTGACTACTGGTGGTCACCCACCCATGTGTCGTGGAGTCAAGGCACATGGCTATGGGGAAACGACTATTGGCCAAAACCTCAAGACCCTCAAAATATTACAGTGGAATGCGGAGGGAGTCATTAACAAAAAACTTTCCCTAACACACCACCTGCATGAAGGTAAGATTGACGTGGCATGTATCCAGGAAACGCACCTCAACAATAACCATAAATTCTCAATCAGAGGATACCAGACTTTCCGTCTAGATAGAGAAGGCCACAAAGGAGGGGTCCTGATACTGACCAGAAACAGCATACCGAGTAGCGCGGTACCTGTCAATCACACCGGACAAGCAGAAATTGTAGGAGTTGACATAATGGCTCAAGAGACGAAGCTCCGCATTTTCAATCTGTACGGACCACCAAACAGAGACCTATCGCTCTCGAGTATGGAGGTCAGAGACTCCAACTGCATAGTGGTTGGAGATTTCAACAGCCACTCGGAGAGATGGGGACACTCTGACACAGACAGCAGAGGTGACGAAGTGGAAGATTGGGAGATAGATGCAAATCTCTCCCTAATCAATAGGCCGGAGGATAGCCCTATCTTCTATTCAAGAACATGGCATACCACCTCGACTCCAGATTTGGCCTTCTCCACACAGGACATACACTATAAAATAGACCGCCAGGTGCTAAACCAACTGGCAGGTAGCGACCACAGGCCGATCAGGCTAACCATTGACATGGAAGTAGGCCCACAGGAAACAAAACCGCTCCCACGTTGGAATTACAAACGAGCCGACTGGGACAGATTTGCAATCCTGACAGATGGGCTGTGTGAAACCATCAACACACGAAACACCAAAATGAAGCCCATGGTAGAGAGCCTAAGCAAGGCAATAATGCAAGCCGCCACTGAAACCATCCCAAGAGGAGCTAGGAAAAACTATAAGCCCTACTGGAATGATGAGTTACAGAAAGTGGAAGATGCAGTAACAAATGCTAGGAACATGGCAGAACGAGAAAAATCCGTGGAGGCAAACATCGCCCTCAAAGCCGCCGCGGCGAAGTACAAACACACTCTCAAGCAAACAGCAAGAGAAAGTTGGAAAAATAAAACGGAAAGTTTAAACCTGGACAAAGAAGGGAACAAGCTATGGAAGCTAGTCAGAGCCATGAACGACGAAACCCCGTCAAATAAACAAATTACTATCAAGCAAGGCGAGAACTTGATCACAGGTAAGAAAGCCGCAAACGCCTTTGTCGATCACTATGCCAGAGCAAACCACATCGAGGTCCCTGCAGATAAGCATACAGACATTGGCGAAGAGCTAAAGGGGCACGAAAACATAAATACGGCTCCTGAAGAGCACATGATGGCCAAACTAACAATGCGCGAAATGGAAGAGGCTATGAGAACACTAAAGAAAAGGAAATCTCCCGGAAAAGACGGGATAACAAACGAAATGCTGATGGGGCTGGGCCAAACAGCGAAGAAAAAACTACTATCAGTCCTGAACCAAAGCTGGAAAAGGGGTATTGTACCCCAGGCATGGAAAGATGCAATACTGGTACCAGTACCAAAAACAGGAAAGGACAAAACAGATCCGAATGGATACAGGCCCATAAGCCTACTGAGCTGTGTCGGCAAGCTGATGGAACGGATGATAAACACCAGACTGATGTGGCATCTGGAAGAAAAACGAATACTAATTCCACAGCAAGCCGGCTTTAGACAGCACAGATCCACTGAGGACCAGGTCATCCTCATAGCCCAGGAGATAGAAGATGCCTACCAGGCACAGAAACACACAGTAGCTGTTTGGGTGGATCTGGAAAAGGCATTTGACAAAGTCTGGAAGGATGGACTTAGAGTCAAGCTAAGAAGAAGTGATGTTTGTGGGAAGATGTACAAGTGGATCAACCACTACCTCAAACAAAGAACGGCCAGAGTCCAAGTACAAGGGCAGATGAGCAAAAAGGTGACACTCGAGCAGGGAGTACCCCAAGGGGGAGTACTGTCACCCACACTCTTCCTGGTATATATAAACGATATTACAGAGAATATACCAAGAAGAGTCCATAGCTCAATGTTTGCAGACGATCTGGCTATGTGGACCTCTGAAAAGAATCTCACCATAGCAAGAAATCGGATGCAAACGGCCCTAACATCGCTGGAAGAGTGGGCGAACTCATGGCTGGTCAAAATAAACGAGGAGAAAACCACGTGCACAATATTCTCGCTCTCATTAAAACCCCAAAGTACCAAATTAAGCCTAAATGGCAAAATCCTGCAGCCAAACGACAACCCAACCTATCTGGGAGTCACATTTGATCGGCGCATGACATGGAAAAGTCAGATTGAGAGAAACCGAATGAAAGCCAGAGAAAGAATGGCGATCATGAGGAAACTTGCTGGCACAAGCTGGGAAGCAGACGAAGGCATACTAAAGAAACTGTACACTGGAAGAGTGAGACCAGTTCTCGAGTATGGCATCGCGGCATGGACAACAGCAGCGAAGGCGAACTTCGATAAAGTTAACAAACTTCAAAACCAAGCCATGAGAATTATAACAGGTGGCATGAAGTCAACGCCAATTGTAGAACTCGAAAAGATTACAAAACTGCAATCCATGACCGACAGAAGAGACTGCAGAGCCCAGCTGCAGTCAGAGAAACTCCGAAGACTGACGGACCATCCAATGTACCAGAGGCTAAACAATTTGGGAACTGGGAAACTAAAGCGGAGAAACTTTGCAGAAATAGCCAAAGCAAAGATGCACGAAGATCCCATAAACGCACTAACAACACCAAAACCCATCACTACTGTACGAAAACCTACTTGGAGGCAGGATATATTTCCAGAGGTGGTAGAAAATATACCAGGTATTGCAAACAAAAACTGCCAGACCGAAAAAGAAAGGAGAGACACTACCCTAAGCTTCATAACGAAAAGCTACCCAAGCATGGACTGGACCCATGCATACACCGACGGTTCTGTAACAAACACTACACAGAACGGAGGGGCAGGAGCATTCCTGAACCTACCAAATGGCAGAAAAATAACACTGTCATTCGCTACTGGTAAGTACACAAGCAATTTCAGAGCAGAGGCAGAGGCACTGAGGGCGGCAGTGGAAGAAATGGCAACACACAGTGAAAATGAGAGCCACATAGTCTTGCTGACAGATGCTCTCGCCGTAGTCACAGCGCTAAAAAGCCAGAAAAACACTGAGCTTAATGACTTAAGAGCAGCACTCTGCAAACTGTGCCAGCTGTCCGCACCAAAAAGGGTAGTGGTACAGTGGGTTCCGTCACACTGCAACATCCAAGGCAACGAGGAGGCAGACAGACTGGCAAAAGAAGGTGCAAGGCTACCACAAACAGATACCAGTATGACGTACGAAGAGTCAAAACGGCTTATCAAAGCCAGGTACATTACCAAATGGGAAACCGAACATACTGGTTACACCAAAAACGATGCCTATTACCAGTTGAACCGAAGAGAGCAGGTCGTTGTCTTCAGACTTCGCACTGGCCACAATAGACTGAGGTACCACCTATTCAACAAATTGAAGATAGGGTGTACCGACGAATGCCCGTGCGGTACTGGTAAAATGACCACTGAACATCTGCTGCAGAACTGCCCGACATACGGGGATCAGAGAGAGCAGATGTGGCCATTGCCAGTGGAACTGCAAGACAAGCTCTATGGTAGTGGCGAGAGTCTCAGGATGACCGCCGCTTTTTTCGAAAAAATAATGGTTACTGTCTGACTGTGTACGCAGAAGAAGAAGAAGACTTCGCACTGGCCACAATAGACTGAGGTACCACCTATTCAACAAATTGAAGATAGGGTGTACCGACGAATGCCCGTGCGGTACTGGTAAAATGACCACTGAACATCTGCTGCAGAACTGCCCGACATACGGGGATCAGAGAGAGCAGATGTGGCCATTGCCAGTGGAACTGCAAGACAAGCTCTATGGTAGTGGCGAGAGTCTCAGGATGACCGCCGCTTTTTTCGAAAAAATAATGGTTACTGTCTGACTGTGTACGCAGAAGAAGAAGAAGAAGAAATGGGAGCTGTACCATTCATTCTGTTTGTTATTTCTGAACTGTCACATCAGTGTATCTGCCTGATAAACGTATCCATGCAACAATGGTGCCAGATTCGTCTGGAAGGGATGCGTATGTGTGTGTGTGTGTGTGTGTATATATATATGCTGCTTGCATAACTCTGATGACACTGTGTTGATAGCACAAAATGAGTCAGATTTACATACAAGAACTGGTCAACACGTCAGTTCTTCAAATCAAGAATAAAGGCCTCAGCTATACCAAAAAAAATCAGAAGAATGGTAATAATCAAGAAACAAAAGTCTCCAAAATGCTTTATAAAGGTGAACAAGATGGAACTAAAACAAATACACTCTTTTCAATACATGGACATCCACATCAGATCTGATGGCAAATGCACCAATGAAACAAAGAACAGGATAGCCAGACATATTATTTTTTTTTTTTTGCGTTCACCTTATTTCTCTAATCCCCAAGGCGTGTGCATTGCACTGTGGTTTTTATTTTGCGCCTGTCGGCCCGGTGATCAGACTTCAGCATACATTTATGTAATGTTCTAATTTCTAAGGGTTATTTTCTTCGGGGTAACAGCCAGTGCTGTGATGGGGATCAAACCCAGCACCATCGGATTGTAACCCATGTCACTTAACCACTAGCCCACGCCGTCCCCACCAGACATAATGAGTCTTCCAATGTATGAGGGGAAGCATATCACTAGATTTAAGGAAGAGAGTTCTTGGGTGCAATGTGGAACCATTACTGACATACAGCAGCGAGTAATAGACAGCAGGCAAGCACATGGATCACTGGTGGCAATGGAAATGTGGTTTTGCAGAAGAATGTTGAGAATTCCATGGGCTGCAAACAAGGCTAGTAACGTGGCACTTGAAGAGGCACAGACACAAAGACATATGGCAAAAATCTGGACAAGGCTGCCATACTTTTTTGGGCATGTCATGAGAAGAGCTGCATTGAAACACATGGCGACAACTGGCAGAATCGCAAGAAAGAGGGACAGAGGGAGACAAAGAGAAAATAATGGGCTGCTTGGGGGAATGACTTGGGAGACGATCGACGGCGGAACTGATAAACGAAACTTAAGATTATAGGAGGTGGAGATACACAATCTCCAATGCCAGCCAGCATGGCACTTGATGATGATAACATACATACTTTAAAAATAGCTATTGAACCTTTTTACCTGCCGAAGTCGGATGTGTCGAACCGAAAGGAGCAAATATCGTAGTCAAACTGTAAACTAGCGACACAACGCATTCCGTTCTCCGGACATTCTGCTACTTGCAAAGCCCTGTTCAAAACTTTGTAACAGGAGATTGAGAATGAAGAAGAAGAAGAAGAAGGACCTTTTTACACATCCTTAATTACATCTTCCAAACTATAAATATATATTTTCTTATTGTGCCCCTTAAATTGCACAAATTAAATATAGACAAAGACACACATTTCTAACATTTATAGTCTTCATTATTTATTTTATTATTATAAAAATAAGGATACACTGAGAGCAAACACTTGGTAGATATTTGATATTTACATAAATGGGATTGGTTGAAATGGACAAAAACACAAAATGGCTGTTAGCCATTATCCAGGCAAAACATTAAGAAGTTAATGATATTCCTCCTAATACACAATCTACCTTCTCCCGGGCTTAACTAGCCACAGGAAGTAAAATCACAAAAAGAATGTATTTCAAATAGTCCTAGGCTACCTGGCAGCAGGTTAAGGCCTGCCTATTTGAATACCAGGATTCTAAGTAAGTTTATGCTGTCATTTGATGTTAGGGTACCTAACTATTTACATGTTATCTGATGATTGGGTACCTATTTACAATGTTATCTGATGTTTGGATACCTGACTATTTACATGTGTTATGTAATGTTAGGGTACCTAACTATTTACATATGTTACCTGATGTTAGGGTACCTAAATATTTACATGTTATCTGATGTTTGGGTACCTATTTATAGATGTTATCTGATGGTTGGGTACCTAACTATTTACATATATTATTAGCCATCTGATGTTAGAGAACATTACCCTTTTTACATCTGTGGGTTGCTTTGAATGGCTATCCATTAGTTCTGATGTTGTCAATAAGAATTGTGACTGAAAAAAAGCCAATTTCCCAAACATGATGTCTCAACCTATATTTGTAAATAGGCCCACATGAGCCAACATATATAAAGCTCCCTGTCCATTAATTTATATATTAAAAGTGAATAATTCAAAAGCCAAAAAATACTTGACAGCTACAGACGTTTTGTTAAAAGTCCTTACCTTACTCGTAACAATTTCTGAAGATGTCTTCAACATTGCATTTTGCCTGAAGCTTTTGTTGAAAACAAACATATTTATTAACAATATAATTACATATATGTTTATTGTATGAGTGTGTTTCTTAAACAAACGTTAACCATTGACTACAGGTGAACTACGCTGACCAATAATGTTTCAATCCCTTATACGAGTATAATCTCATTTTCATCCATGTCTTTATTTGATCAAATTTGCCTCATTCTGACTAGGTCACATTCAACTGTGGCTTTATTACAATCTGTTGGTTATTTTGTGGATGCTGTTTCAATTTTGTTTGTCCAATCCCTGATAAAGGATTTTATGGGTGAAAATGTCATTTATCTCGGCTACTTTTCTCACATGAAACTGTAATTTAACCATTTTTATAGTTCAATTAGCAGGACCTAATAGGGTACCCAATGATAGTAACACTGCAACCTGCCTTATATTTTTTAAGAAGCAATGATGAAGGGTTGGGCATAGGGCTGGTTGCTCTTTCCTGTAGACATTTTAATCTCACTAAAACTGCAACAGATATGGACAGGTCAATATTTGATGATTTGGTATGTATTATTTTGAAGGTGTATGCCTCACAGGGAGCTAAAAAGATTTTGATGGAATAATAGTTCAGTGCCACTTGTATTCAGTTTTCCTCAAGTCACTCACGCTAAGAGGCAGAAAAATTGTACAGTAAAATTACAATATATATGTACTGGATGACCCATTCCTCAGAGGCGGTTGCGCCGCTGCGGGTCCTAACTTCGTTTACAATTGTCTTCTGTCTTTGGCCACGCTGGACCAGTGGGTGATAGTCAAACTGTATAAAGCATTAGTTAGACCTAGATTGGAGTACTGTGTACTGGTGTGGAGTCCTTATCATAGAGGAGATATAAACATGCTGGAAAGAATACAAAAAAGAGCGACAAAGCTGATAGTGGGGTTCCAGAGCTACAGTTATGAGGAAAGACTCAGAAAAACCAGCCTACAGTGTTTAAAAAAGAGAAGAATTTGTGGTGACTTAATACATGTTTATAAGATGATCAGAGTAATGGATAAATTAGACTATAACAAGTTTTTTAAAATACAGCCACCCACAAGAACAAGAGGGCAACGCTATAAATTAACTAAAGAGAGGTCCATATTAGATATTAGGAAATATTTGTTTAGTCAGAGAGTGGTGAATGCTTGGAATACATTGCCATGGGAGGTACTGGAGGCAGGAACAGTTAATGCATTTAAGAATAAATTGGATGCGCATAGCTTTTAGAGCAAGGTAATGTAAATGAAACTGGTTGTATACAGACTCCGCAGAGTCTTCTAAACCAGTATAAAGACATTAAGTTAAGTTAAGTAAGTGATAAGTTTCCTATCTGTAGCATTGTGGATGTTGTTTCTGACTTCGAGGGAGTCAGACCAGCGCTTTGGTGGTCTTTCCTGTGTTCGCCTTCTGTCTCGTGGGTGCCAGACTACTGTCGCTGTGCTCTAACGGTCGTCAGTTCTCTGAAGAAGGTGACCAGTTCAGCAATGCTTTACCTTTAATTGCATCCTTCACCAATGACAGTTGGGAAGACCTTTCAAACATTGGTTTCATTTGAACACGCCTCGTACAACATACAAGGAAATAATTGAGGTAAATACAATTCGCATAAAAAAACATGGAAGACAAGCATTAAATATAACAAGAAACGTTTTATTAATACTATGTTCAAATAGGTAGTGGTCTAAACCCACACGCAATAAGGTTGTTGTCAAGGATGAAGAGCAGCACAGGTGAGAGTATGTAACTAACCTAAAAGATTCTGATGAAAATGGTTAAAAGCACATCACAATGTCGCTGTAATAAAGATTATGCAGCAATAGATATATTGAATGGGTAAACATTTCACAATGATAAACATATTGCAATTATAAACATTTCACAATGATAAACATATTGCATGAGTAAACATTTCACAATGATAAAAATATTGTAATGAAAAACATATTGAACGGGTAAACATTTCACAATGATAAACATATTGCTTGGTAAACGTTTCACAATGGCTTGGCTTGGCTTTGTTCGTTCTCAATCTCTCGCTACCAAACCCTGAAAGGGCTTAAGTAGCATAATGTAGTCCAGAGAACGGAATGCATTGTGTCGTAGTTTACAGCTTGACTGCGATGTTTGCACCTTTCGGTCCAATACATCCGACTTCAGCAATTATTTTTTGAGTACCGGGTTAGCATTCCCTCTTTGATACTTTCTCCCTATCCGCCCTTCTGCAGCCTGTTATCCAGGATCACCGAGTGGAGGTGTAGAAGGGCCTTGGCAGCTCTGGTTTGCTGGCCCTGGCGCTAGCAGTGAGCTATGGGTCGCTGACCGCTGCAGCTCAAGCGCTGCTCCGCATCTTGATCCCATTTCACAATGATAAACCTATTCCAGGGATAAACATATTGCAATTGATAAATATGTCAAAATGACATAAACTTATTGCAGGGATAAATTTATCACATAGATAAACATTGCAATGATAAATACATATTTCAATGATAAACATATTGCAATAAATATATAGCATTGATTGACATATCGCAGTGGTAAACATATTGAAATAAAATACATATCACAGTGATCAACATACACAGTGATAAACATATCATAATGATAAACATATTGCAATGATCAACAAAATCGCATGAATAAACATTGGAACTTTGGTAGCGAAGTGGATAATGCACTACCTTTCCATCCGAGTGATTGGGCACCGGTCCCCAGTTGGTGCGGCATCATTCTAGATCATAAAATGGCTCCCGGGTTTCGCCAATTGAGTACCGATACCAGAGTGTTGTGAATGCATGGAATGCATTGCCAAGTGAGGTGGTGGAGGCTGGGACGGTCAATGCATTTAAGAATAGATTAGATGCGTACAGCTTCTAGAGCAAGATGATGTAATTGGAACTGGTTGTATACAGACTCTGCAGAGTCTTCTAAACTAGTATAAAGACGTTAAGTTAAGTTAATTAGAATAATTTTGGAAAATTAAGGAAGCCGACATTATGCTTATCACATCAATAATAGTGTTCCATTGGTCTAGAGAAATATTGGCCTAACACCATATTCCAAAAATGCCACATTGGCACGAAATCGAGATCGTTACTTTTTCAGTGAATTAACATGTCATGTTGATAAACATACCATAATGATGAACATATCACAATGTTAAACATATTGCAGTAAAATAAACATATCACAATGATAAACAGATCACACTGATAAATATGTTTATTACTGGAATATGTTTATCATTGTGATATGTTTATTTTACTGCAATATATCACAATGATAAACATATCCCAGTAATAAACATATTGCAGTAAAATAACAAATTACAATGATAAACATATCCCAGTAAGAAACATATCACAATGATAAACATGTCCCAATAAATAATAAACTGATCACAATGATAAACATATCCCAACAATAAGCATATTGTAAAGATCAACACAAAAGCTATCTGGGAAAAAAGGGGAGGCGTTTTTAAGAATTTGTTGGAGGGCTATTAAGATGGAAAGATAGAAAGAGAAAGCAGAGAAAGAATGGAATCTAAGTAAAATGTCTTTTGGATGTGTTTAATCAATTTGGATCTGGGACCTGCATACAAGATTAAATGGTTTTGTAATCCAGACTGGTGTACATCTTCTGGTGAGCTCCATTTTGTTGTTGTTTATGTTCTTAATATTGTTGTGTCGTTCCTGTGATTGTTGTTGTTGTCTTCTTCTTCTCCTCCTTCCCCCTCCCTCCTCCTCCTTCTCTTCTTTTTCTTCTTACACTTTCAGACATCAGCTTGAGAATGTATTAAGAAAGACGTTATTGGCGTCTCCATAGAACTTGTCCAGAATTGACATTTGTTATGGACATACTTGTGTGAAGGACATTCTTGTGTGATGGACTATCTTGTGTGATGGACATTCTTGTGTCATGGACATACTTGTGTGATGGACATACTTGTGTGATGGACGTACTTGTGTGATGGACGTTCTTGTGTGATGGACTATCTTGTGTGAAGGACATTCTTGTGTCATGGACTATCTTGTGTGATAGACATACTTGTGTGATGGACATTCTTGTGTGATGGACATACTTGTGTCATGGACATTCTTGTGTGATGGACTATCTTGTATGATGGACATTCTTATGATATGGACATACTTGTGTGATGGACTATCTTGTGTGACAGACATACTTGTGTGATGGATATTCTTGTGTGATGGACTATCTTGTGTGATTGACATTCTTGTGTGATGGACATACTTGTATAATGGACATACTTGTGTGATGGACATTCTTGTGTGATGGACTATCTTGTGTGATGGACATTCTTGTGTGAGGGACTATCTTGTGTGATGCACATTCTTGTGTCATGGACATTCTTGTGTGATGGACATTCTTGTCATGGACATTCATGTGTCATGGACATTCTTGTGTCATGGACATACTTGTGTGATGGACATTCTTGTGTGATTGACTATCTTGTGTGATGGACATTCTTGTGTGATGGACATTCTTGTCATAGACATTCTTGTGTCATGGACATTCTTGTCATGAACATTCTTGTGTCAGGGACATTCTTGTGTCATGGACATTCTTGTTATGGACATTCTTGTATCATGGACATTCTTGTCATGGACATACTTGTGTGATGGGCATTCTTGTGTGATGGACATACTTGTGTGATGGACATTCTTGTGCAATGGACATACTTGTGTGATGTACATACTTGTGTGATGGACTATCTTGTGTGATGGACATTCTTGTGTGATGGACTATCTTGTGTCAAGGACATTCTTGTGTGATGGACTATCTTGTGTGATGGACATTCTTGTGTGATGGACATTCTTGTGTCATGGACATTCTTGTCATGGACATTCTTGTGCCAGGACATTCTTGTCATGGACATTCTTGTGTCATGGACATTCTTGTGTCATGGAAATTCTTGTCATGGACATTCTTGTGTCATGGACATTCCTGTCATGGACATTCTTGTGTAATTGACATTCTTGTGTCATGGAAATTCTTGTCATGGACATTCTTGTGTTATGGACATTCTTGTGTCATGGACATTCTTGTGTCATGGACATTCTTGTCATGGACTTTCTTGTCATGGGCATTCTTGTGTCATGGACATTCTTGTCATGGACATTCTTGTATCATTGACATTCTTGTGTCATGGACATTCTTGTGTGATATACATTCTTGCATGATGGACATTCTTGTGTCATGGACATTCTTGTGTGATGGACGTTCTTGTGTAGTGGACATACTTGTGTGATGGACATTCTTGTGTGATGGACTATCTTGTGTGAAGGACATTCTTGTGTGATGGACTATCTTGTGTCATGGACATTCTTGTCATGGACTATCTTGTGTGATGGACATTTTTGTGTCATGGACATTCTTGTCATGGACATTCTTGTGTCATGGACTATCTTGTGTGATGGACATTCTTGTGTCATGGACATTCTTGTGTCATGGACATTCTTGTGTCACGGACATTCTTGTCATGGACATTCTTGTGTCATGGACATTCTTGTATCATGGACATTATTGTCATGGACATTCTTGTGTGATGGACATTCTTGTCATGGACATTCTTGTGTCATGGACATTCTTGTCATGGACATTCTTGTGTGATGGACATTCTTGTGTGATGGACATACTTGTGTGATGGACATTCTTGTGTGATGGACATACTTATGTGATGGACATACTTGTGTGATGGACATTCTTGTGTGATGGACATTCTTGTGTGATGGACATTCTTGTGTGATGGACATACTTGTGTGACAGACATACTTGTGTGATGGACATTCTTGTGCGATGGACATACTTGTGTGATTGACATACTTGTGTGATGGACATACTTGTGTGATGGACTATCTTGTGTGATTGACATTTTTATGTGATGGACATACTTGTGTAATGGACATTCTTGTGTGATGGACTATCTTGTGTAATGGATTATCTTGTGTGATGGACTATCTTGTGTGATGGACATTATTGTGTAATGGACATTCTTGTTTCATGGACATTCTTGTGTCATGGACATTTTTGTGTGATGGACATTCTTGTGTCATGGACATTCTTGTGCCATGGACATTCTTGTGTCATGGAAATTCTTGTCATTGATATTCTTGTGTCATTGACTTTCTTGTGTCATGGATATTCTTGTGTCATGGACATTCTTGTCATGGACATTTTTGTGTGATGGACATTCTTGTCATGGACATTCTTGTGTGATGGACTGTCTTGTGTGATGGACATACTTATGTGATGGACATTCTTGTGCGATGGACATACTAGTGTGATGGACATACTTGTGTGATGGACTATCTTGTGTGATGGACATACTTTTGTGATGAACTATCTTGTGTGATTGACATTTTTTTGTGATAGACATACTTGTGTGATGGACTATCTTGTGTGAAGGACATTTTTGTGTGATGGACTATCTTGTGGGATGGACATTCTTGTGTCATGGACATTCTTGTGTCATGGACATTCTTGTGTCATGGACATTCTTGTCATGGACATTCTTGTGTCATGGACATTCTTGTCATGGACATTCTTGTGTCATGGACATCCTTGTCAAGGACATTCTTGTATCATGGACATTCTTGTGTCATGGAAATTCTTGTCATGGACATTTTTGTGTCATGGACATTCTTGTCATGGACATTCTTGTGTTATGGACATTCTTGTGTCATGGACTTTCTTGTCATAGGCATTCTTGTGTCATGGACATTCTTGTGTGATGGACATTCTTGTGTGATGGACATACTTGTGTGATGGACATTCTTGTGTGATGGACATACTTGTGTGACAGATATACTTGTGTGATGGACATTCTTGTGCGATGGACATACTTGTGTGATGGACATACTTGTGTGATGGACATTCTTGTGTGATGGACATACTTGTGTGATGGACATACTTGTGTGATGGACATACTTGTGTGATGGACATTCTTGTGTGATGGACATACTTTTGTGATGAACTATCTTGTGTGATGGACATTTTTGTGTGATGGGCATACTTGTGTCATTGACATTCTTGTGTGATGGACATTCTTGTGTGATGGACTATCTTGTGTGATGGACTATCTTGTGTGAAGGACATTCTTGTGTGATGGACATTCTTGTGTCATGGGCATTCTTGTGTCATAGACATTCATGTCATGGACATTCTTGTCTCATGGACATTCTTGTGTCATGGACATTCTTGTCATGGACATTCTTGTGCCATGTACATTCTTGTGTGATGGACATTCTTGTCATGGACATTCTTGTGTGATGGACATTCTTGTGTCATGGACATTCTTGTGTCATTGCCATTCTTGTGTCATGGACATTCTTGTATCATGGACATTCTTGTCATGGACATTCTTGTCATGGACATTCTTGTGTCATTGCCATTCTTGTGTCATGGACATTCTTGTATCATGGACATTCTTGTCATGGACATTCCTGTGTCATGGACATTCTTGTCATTGACATTCTTATGTCATGGACATTCTTGTCATGGACATTCTTTTGTCATGGACATTCTTGTCATGGACATTCTTGTGTCATGGACATTCTTGTGTCATGGACATTCTTGTGTCATGGCCATTCTTGTCTTGGACATTCTTGTCAGGGACATTCTTGTGTCATGGGCATTCTTGTGTCATGGACATTCTTGTGCCATGGACATACTTGTGTGATGGACATACTTGTGTCATGTACATACTTGTGTCATGGACATACATTTGTCATGGACATACTTTTGTCATGGACATACTTTTGTCATGGACATACTTGTGTCATGGACATACTTGTGTGATGGACATACTTGTGTGGTGGACATACTTGTGTCATGTACATAATTGTGTCATGGACATACTTTTGTCATAGACATTCTTGTGTCATGGACATAATTGTCATGGACATACTTGTATCATGAAGATATTTGTTTGATGGACATGCGTGTCATGGACATTATTGTGTTATGGACATACCAGCCATGGACATATGTTCTTTCTATGTCCCTCGTACATAACAGATGTTCAGCAGTCACTGTGTCAGTCGTCAACGATGTGTTTAAGACAAAACCTGTAACCCTAATGGCAGGGTTGTCCACTGTCCCAGACGAAGACCTTTTCGTTGTAACATGTTGTTGTTGTGTATTCATACCAAAACTCACCTACACGTGTGTTTGAAAGTATTCAATATTCATGAATAAAAACTTGTGGGAAATCGAGTTTGTAGTATGACTCAAAATGAAAGCGTTTTATTGCATTATCTGGTAATAAATACGAGTATAAATTAATGTTATCTTTTGGATTTCATTTTGAAACTAGCACAGAAAGTCGTTCTCAGCCTGTTGAACGTCACAGGCCTATCACCACTCATGTCATATATATGTATATATACACGCGTGTGTCAGGGTCAATAAATAGGTCACAGTGACTTTAAAAATAGACTAAATGAGATAGTAACTTCAGATCCCGAGCTGCAGCGGTAGGCGGCCAAAAGTGGGCTGCTATCGCCAGGACCAGCAGCCCGGAGCTATCAAGACCCTTCTCAAACTCCACGGGGTGATCCTGGATAAAAAGTTTGCAGCACGGCAGGCTGGTTAAGTAGAAGGGATTAAAGAGGGACGGCTTTACCGGTACCCAAAAATGCCTGCTGAAGTCTGATGTGTTGGACCGAAAGCTGCAAATATCGCAGTCAAGCTGTAAACCTCAGCGTAACCCATTCCGTTCTCTAGACACATTCCTGCTACTTGCAAAGTCTTATTTATGGCTTGGTAACGGAAGTTTGAGAATGAATGAAAAAGAAAAAGATAGAGACTTGAAAACTATTAAATTGTGCACTTAGATTTCTCCATATTTCTCAACATAATTTCAACCAACATTGATGCACTTATCTCGTTGCTTTATCAGAGCGCCCAAACTGCAGCATATACGTCTTTGATCTGCTGTGTCAGCCACATTTGCACTTCACGTTCAATCGGACAAAGTGGTATTATGCTATGAGCTAAACCATGCCAACACGCTATTGTGGCTGCTACACCACTGTCGCTGCTTCCCTGTCAGCTCAAACCCATCTCCCTCACTAGCTGTACCAATGCTTCGCCAGCAATTTGCGACCGTCCTTGAGAAAACCGATTGACCCATTTATGAACTGAATTAGGCGACGAACACGTCTCACCACCAGAGCATTTCTATATGAATATCCTTTGCAGAAAACCCTCCCAAACAAAACAACGGGACAAGAGCACGCTGTTCTTTGATTGTACATCCTGTGAGCACGGGCGCCATTTTGAGATTGCACTGCGTACGTGCATGCGACATGTATCGTATGTCACTTATAGTAATCATAAAGCTGGGTTTTGATGACACCTTTAGAAAATACCATCTACTTTTTCCAGCTATCCCAGTCAGTTTGTGACCTACTTACTGACGTTGACATATATATGTATGTATTCCTGTTTTTAAGGAAAAATGTTTCGGACCCACATTTTACTTGATGTGCTTTTCAAGGGCCTACCATCTCCAGAATGAGAACCGCAATAGAATACCAATTCAAGTGCCGCCTCCACTGTGGCTGTTGAAGGAATGCCCACAGTGGGTAGATTATCCCTTTTGTACGACCTAAAAAAGGATGTTTAGTGACAGTTTGTTGTAGCTTTCCTAACATCCCGAGCTTCCTGATGAAGGTGGATAGGTTCCTCCAGGAGATTTGTGCTATCCTAGGCTTCATTTGCGTGTCGCTTATTACTACGGGTATCACGTCGATCCCTCACCTTCATAGTCCGGCTGCCATAAAGATAGTCCGTTTCCAAGAAGGGCTATGTGGGAAAATATTGAAAAAAACACATTTCCGCTTCAAATGGGGATTGAACCCAGAATAGATATAATATCAATTTCATTCTTCTCTCTTTATTCTTTTCTTTTTTGTCCTGCGAATGCCTTTCAGCGTCAGGTTATGACGAGGTTTCTTGACCGGGCCCTAGTTTGTACTTCACACACTACCTCTGTTATTTCTGCTATCCATCTTTTGCGTGGTCGACCCATGGCTTTGCATCTTTTGTATCTGTATAGCATTGATTTATGAGGGATACTATCTGGTGTTTGACGTGTCGCGTCACCGAACCATCTAGTTTGCTGTCTCTTGATGAGGTCTAGCAATGGTGTTGTACCTCCTACTTGTCTACTAATATCTTCGTTTGTTACTCCAAGCATTCTGCACAAGCATTTCATCTCTGTTGTTGCGATGTTTTTTTTAAAACCTTTGTTTGTTAATGTCCCATTCTGACACTGATAGCACAATGTGGATGGGAATATTGTGTTGGATAGCGTTCTTAATTTAATTAATATATTTACATAAATGTTTAACCAGCACATACTTCCGGTTCTGGCCATGACTCTACAGTGGTCGTTGATAAGTTCTAAGATAATCATCTCAGAGCTGCAGTCACCGCTTCCATATTCATTCTCGTACTCGAGGTTGTGGCACTTGCATCTTATTTCACCCCAACACAATAAATAACTTTTGTTTAGCACCGAATTTGAGGTAGTGACGTCACAGAATAGTCCATTTTTCAACTGTTGTGGGTGTCAAACATTCTGCTGGAATAGACGATAATTTCTCCTTATTCCTGCCGTATTAGCAATGAATTTCATGAATCTGTCATCGTCTGTCCATGATAAGGACAGAAGCACCCGGTTTCTACAGAAGCATGGCATTATCCATCCTGTCAGACGATGTAATAACAAACATGTTATCTAAACCTATTCATAGCCCTAACCCTTTGCAAAACTGAATGTGACCATCTTTTCTACACTTCTATCTTTATCTAAGTCTTTTACTTATTTATTGAAAATAACATTATGTCGACCTGTCCTCCCCTTAACCTGAAATGGAATGATCTGTTATGCGAGGGAGACCATGAAAATCTGTTTGGGATGAATTAAGACGCAAGTACGGAAGTTATTGTACTGTATGTCCCACTCTGCTCAGCTTCGACCTGCCCGCTCACTCTAGGCGATACGCCACAAGCAGATACTCCACTGTGTAATACCGATCCATCAGTATATATCATGTTATCACTATTCTGCATGTTACATTTACATCGTGTAAACCTGCAGCTCAGTCCACCGTTGCACCACTCTGCATTCCCTGCCTAGAGTTATGATGACTCTGTGAGGCGAGGGCTCTTTTAGAACTATGCACTACCCGACACAAACCTCACAGTCGTGAGTGATGGAAGACCAACAAGGTTAACATCTCGGCCTGGAAATACAAATTGTGTCATCAATCTGGCACTCACCAGTAGCGAAGCTTAAGAATAGCTATCGCAAACGGTTTTTAAGAATTAGGAAATACATCCCTTTGCATAAAACAGATGTGAAATAAATTGGAAAATAAAATTGTAATGATCATTTTTGTTTAAGCGTAGTGACATGTTAGTGAAGCGAATTTATCAGTCCCTATTGGAAAGATAATCTGGTTGCGTCCAGCCTAACACAGCGTAGGAATCAGGTCAATTGGTAGCCAGGAGACGGCTATTACGGCACTACCTTTTCCTCACATTCTGTTTCTGTTTATAAGAATCGACGTCAGTGCACTCCGGGTATACCCATATGTGTTCAGTCTCTCTCATCAAATGGCGTAAGGTATGGATGCTGATGGTCCCTGTAGCTCGCTGGGTGTGCACGCTCCTGCGCCGTCCTCTCATGCGCCCCACTCCGCTCGAACCTCGTTTAATGTCGAAACTTTGCAGTCTGTGGATTGCTGGTTCATCTATTGCGGTGTCCTCATCCAGCAGGTGGTCATTGATTGATTTCAAAATGTCACTTCTATTCTTCATTAATGTGCCCACGATGGGAGCTTGTGAAACCATGATGTCAGCTCTTTAATTGCCCTGAACCCCAACATGAGCAGGACAGTAGATACAGGTCAACGCCTGGAGGTTTGAGGCCTCAACAGCAGCTATCCACTCGTACCTAAGCCACCCCTTCTGTACTTTCTGAAGTACGGCTTGCGCGTCTGTCACGACGACTGCTCTTGTTATAGAAGTCTCAGATATCTATTTCAGTACTGAGGTCACTGCTTCCGTCTCCATTCTCATACCGAGGTTGTTGACATGTATGCCCTACTGCGCTCAGCAACGACCTCTCATTTCACTTTAGCTGAGAAACCCCAGCCTGATGTCCCACTGCGCACGACTGACCCGTCGGTGTATATGACAGCGTCACTCTCCTGGGTGTTCTCAGTTATCAGCTGATTTACCTCGTGCTCTGCTCTCTGGCTGCTCCGTTCTCTGCATTCCTTGACGACTCTATGGTACTCTATCATCATTCTATTGCCAGTGTGGACCCATTCTATCATCAGTGTGGACCCATTCTTCCCCTTTGGCTATCGTCTCAGCTGGAGTGACGTGTCCGACTGTTGTCTCAGCCTGTGCCATCCATGACGACCTCACTTGATCCCTTGATGTCTGAGATACTACCGTGCAGAGTACCGTAGTCAACTAGCCACTGACAGTCAACTAGCCACAGATTAGGCCGGCCTTCGGTTACTGAGTGTTAATCCCAAGCTCTCAAAATGTGTTTCTAATGTTATTTCGCTGCTGTTTTTTCTTAGTTTTGTGTTTGAGATTTCATCCCGTGTTAACGGAGAAAGGGATAAATATATTTTTTTTTAAAGAAATGAAACAAAATAGCACAGACAACTTGAGCTTCAACTACTTCATTCTGCACAAAGTAGTTTTCACCATTTTTCGACATAGTTAAGTCTGTCCCTTTATCTTTCCGTCCATTCTAATGTCTGGTCCTGCAAAATATGCTGATCAGACGTGTTAGTCAGGGTCAGGCAAACCATACTGACCAAGACCCTCACCTCGGCTTCCTAGAAGCCCTCCCTGGAAACACGCTGTTCTCATGGCAGCCTGGCTAACGAACCGAGGGATCGATGTGATCCCCATAGTAGTGAGTGACACGCAGATGAAGCCAAGCAAATCACAACCGCCTGGAGGACCCTGTCCATCTTCATCAGCACGCTCGGGATGTGAGGAAAGCTACTGCAACCCGCCACTTAACGTCCTTTTCAGGGCGCACAAAAGAGTAACCTACTCATTGTGGGCATTTAAAACAACAACAGCTTCTAAGGTCGACGAACCCTAATTCTTCCAGTATCGTGGTCTACAGATTTGACGGAAAAGGATTTGACTTTCAGATTGATGCACAGGTGGCTTTCTCGGCTCATACGTTGGAAAGGCTTGTCGGTAGCAGGTGTTTGAATGTAACATACTTGTTCCCGCTCGAGGCTGGGAGGGCGTGCGGTTAGTGAATGCGGGCCTCAGGCAGTTAAGCAGGGAAATTACATACCAGCAGGGCAATGAATCAGACGGAGCGTCCCACCAGATGGTGGTTAAGGCGGAGCTGTGCGCGTTACGTGAAAGGGGCTTTATGATGAGAGGCGAGGGAATGGTGGATGGGTAGCTACAGTGGGGCAATCGTATTTGTAGTGGCTACAGTCATGCTATGAATCCACTACGGCTCTTATGTGAACCCACTCTAACAACACTATGACCCCAATCTTACAACACTATGACCCCAATCTTACAACACAATAACCCCACTCTTACTACACTCTGACCCCACTCTTACTACACTCTGTTCCCACTTATACTACACTCTGATCCCACTTTTACTGCACTCTGACCAAACTCTTACTACACTATGACCCAACTTTTACTACACTATGACCCCACTCTTACTATACTATGACACCACTGTGACCCCACTCTTGCTACACTCTGATCCCACTATTACTACACTTTGACTCTACTCTTACTACACTATGACCCTACTCTTACTACACTATGCCCACACTCTTACCACACTCTGACTACACTTTTACTACACTCTGTTCATACTCTTACTATACTCTAGCCACACTCTTACTACACTCTGACCACATTCTAATTACATTCTCACCCCCCTATTACTACACTAAGACCCCACTCTTACTACAATGTGACCCCACTCTTACACTGTGACCACACTCTGACCCCACTCTTCTACATCATAAGTCTACGCTGACCTCACTCTGACCGTACTATGACTCTACTCTTACCCCAAATCTTACCACACTATGACTACTCTGACCCCACTTTTATTACAATATGACCCTGCTCTAACTACACTATAACTCTACTCTGATCCCACGCTTACCACACTATGACTCTACTCTGACCCCACTCTTACTACACTATGACCCCAATCTTACTACACTCCCACCCCACTCTTACTACACTATGACCCCACTCTTACTACACTCCGACCCCATTCTTACTACACTCTGACCCACTCTTGTCCCACTCTTACTACATTTTGACTCTACTCTGTTTAAACTCTTACTACATTCTGACCCACTCTTACTACACTGTTGCCCCATTCTTACTACACTCTGATTCCACTCTTACTACTTTCTGACCCCACTCTTACTACACTATGAGAACACTGTGACCCCACTCTTGCTACACTTTGACCATACTCTTTGTACACTATGACCCCACTCTTACTACACTCTGACCCCACGTTTACTACACAATGACAACACTGTGACCCCATTCTTACTACAATATGATCCCACATATACTACACTCTGATACCACTCTTACTACATTTTTACTCTACTATGACCAGACTCTTACTACACTCTGACCCTACTCTTACCACACTCTGACCTCACTCTTACTACACTCCGACCCCCATTCTGACGCCATGCTTACTACAGTCTGACCCTTCTTTTACTAAACTCTGACCTCACATTTACTACACTCTGAGCCCACTCTTACTACACTGTGATCCTATTCTTATTACACTATGACTACTCTGACCACACTCTGACCCCGCTTTTATTACTCTCTGACCCCATTTTTACTACACTCTGACCCAACTTTTATTGCACTCTGACCCCACTCTTTCCACACTCTGACTCTATACTGACCCCACTCTTACTACACTGTGACTCCACTGTTACTACACTATAACCCCACTCTTACTACACTTTGACACCACTTTTACTACACTCTGTCACCACACTTACTACATTGTGACTCTACTATGACCCCACTCTTACTGCACCTTGACCCCACTCTTACTGCACTATGACCCCACTCTGACTTCACTATGACCCCACTCTTACTTCACTATGACCCCACTCTTACTTCACTATGACCCCACTCTTACTTCCCTATGACCCCACTCTTACTTCACTATGACCCCACTCTTACTTCACTATGACCCCACTCTTACTTCACTATGAGCCCACTCTTACTTCACTATGACCCCACTCTTACTTCACTATGACCCCACTCTTACTGCACTATGATCCCACCCTTACTGCACTATGACTACTGTGGCCTTACAGTGACTCACAGCGACCCAAGTATAAGCCATTACCCAAGTACCTGTCCGTACTAAGTCCGTCACACATAACGAGGCTGTTCTCTGGTAACGGGTTTTAATGGCTTATATTATATACCAAAGCCTACCTGAAGAACGCGTACCTAGATCCTCCTGACTGTAGTGTAAACCGAGGCGTCAAAGTATGCTCACTATTATGGATATCACAGTATCAATCGCCACCTCATTGTCCAGGCTGCTGTAGCACTACTTGTTTCCAGTGACTCAACGTATACGCGAGGGGGCATCAGGGCCAGTATATTTTTGGTAACTCTGGAGTGACGGACACTGTGATTCAATCAAGTTTTATGGGATATGTAAGACCCTAATCAAGATGCTGAGCAGCGCATGAGCTGCAGCGGTCAGCTATCCATAGCTAACTGCTAGCGTCAGTGCCAGCGAACCAGAGATGCCAAGACCCTTCTACACCTCCACGCGGGGATCCTGGACAACAGGCTGTCACTGAGCAAACTGACTAAGGAGAGGGGATCGAAGTGGGAAGGCATCCCGGTACTCAGAAATGAGAAAGGTGCAAATGTCGCAGTCAAGCTGTAAACTATGACACAACGCATTCCATTCTGTGGGACTACATCCTGCTACTTGCAAAATCATTTTCAGGGCTTGGTAGCAGGAGATTGAGGACGAACGAAGAGGGAGACGATGTGGAAAACCACCATACCGCATAAGTGCTGCCGTAATCCTGAAATGGAAGAAAGCATAGAGAATAATAACAATGTAACCTGTTAGCGTGTTAGTAGAGTGATACACGAAGGAGCACTGGATGACATCTGCGGGTTTCAAACAGGGGTGAGTCAATGATGTCTGCTCTCGGCTACCCTGTTCTTGTTGGCTATAGATTGGATAATGAAGACATCAATCGAGGGAAATAGAACTGGTATTCAGATTACACTGTTGTCACAATTGGAGAACCTGGACTACGCAGATGATCTGATACTTTTGTCACACAGCCATAGACAAATGTTAGATAAACTTGATAGAGTGAAAGAACAATCGGCGAAACTGGGACTAAATATCAACATGAAGAAAACCAAGCTCCTTAAAGTAAAGAAACAATCATGCTGGAGGGAGAGCAGTTAGTAAAAGTGTATTCATTAACATATTTGGACAGCACAAGTGACACATCAGGAGGTACAGATGTAGATGTTAGGACCAGAATTAAAAAGACAAGAGGGGCATTCCTGACTAAACAACATAAAGAGATCCAGAAAAATATAGATTCACACCAAAATTAGAATATTCAATATCAAGCCGTTGCAGCTGTATGTTGGGGAGACAGAGAACGATCAAGGCCATTCAACAAAGATTCCAGTCCATCGTTACCAGATGCCCTCGACGGATAATGAGCATAAAGTGGTAGGACATGGTGAGGAATGAAGACCTATAGGAAAGAAGCCAACAACACCCACAAATTTAACCGAAGAAATGGGGCTGGATATGACATACGCTGCGTAGGCACCTTCCAACATAGCCAGCCAGGCTATTACATGGAATCTTCATGGGAAGAAAGAGATGGAGGGAGAGGCAAACCCACAAATACATCGGGAAGAGATTGTGAGAAAGAACTAAGATTACGTGTTTATACCTGGAGAGAGGCAGAAGGAAATAAGATCAAATGAGTATACCTGGAGAGAGGCTGGAAGAGCAGCCCAGGACCGGGGATGCTGTCATTGACCTATACACCTAGAGGAGCGGTGATCTTTGATTGAATGATTGATTGATTAATTGATTGAGCCTGCTAGACATGTCGATGGAGGAGGCTAACGAGAGTTGGGAATGGGCCTGGCAGCGTTATCCTGTCCCACTCATCATCATCTTCTATCCACTTGTGCCGTTAGACGGCGTGGAGAGGTGTAGTTTTCTGTCGTGTGCTATGTCTCCAATGTTGTTGGCATTGTGTGTTTCTTCAGTGTCTCATTGACACCATCTATCCATCTTTTTCGTGGTCTGCCTCTTGCTCTGCAATCCTGATGTCTGGTATTGTAGATACGAGCAGCTAGTAACTTTGGTTGCATTCTTGTCAAGTATCCGAACCGTTTTATTATCTGCCTTTCTATGTAATCCATGCACAATATTACACCCACCTTCAGTTTGATTACTTCATTTCGTATTTCATTTCGTACTTCATTTCGTTCTTCATTTCCATCATGTAACCTCGACAGCCTTTCTCAAACACATCATTTGGCATACAATGATTTTTCTGTTCTGTGCCTTGGTTAGAGTCCATGTCTGATACTGGTAGCGTAAAGTTGGTATAAAAATACTATTTATCAGCTGTCTCTTTGACTTCACTGAAATGTGTTTGTGTCTTAGTAATGGGGAGACCTGATAGGAAGCCACATAGCTTTCCGTGTTCTTGATTCCACCTCTCTATCTAGCCTTCCATTTTGTGTATTTGAATTGACTGATTTAAGTTCTGTACTTTTTTCTTGTATATTTATTGTTTTCTCTGTTCTACTGATTTTCACTGTCTCCGTGTTTGCTGTACAAATCCTCATATTATATCTATCGCAGGCACTGTCAAGGACATTACGATGTTCTTTAAGGTTTTGTTCATCGGGAGGATGTCCCAAATTGAAGCTACAAAAACGGAGGCAAATCAACGTTTTTTAACGTGGCGTATATTTACTAAAGACCAGTGCTCCACAGGGAACTGTAAATGTTTAGAGTGATAGCACTATTTAATAAATTAAATGGTATTTGAAAATAATTTTTTCCTTCACTTTAACGTTGCTTAATGGCCACTCGGGACTCCAAATGGGATTGTTACCCGAGGGTTGGTCTGAACTGTCAAAGCATACACGGTACTGCCTGAGAGGATGAAGTCTGTGTTACTGACGTACATATTTTACACTAGTGGCAAGTTTCTACCTTTCTTTTTCTGTCTGTCTGTTGTCTAAACGTGGAGCTATTTTCGTTATCTGTACAGTCAATCTATTGGTAAGTCTGTTCGTCTAATGGTGTTGTTGTGTAATACCCACAATGAGTCATCATAGCATAGGCGTCACCGCCTCTGAAGACCGTGCGCATGGCACCCTGTTAGTAGTCTCCCCTGGGCGCTGAATATGGAGACCCTGGGCTGCCCAAACTGCAGGATCCCATTCTCGGCCTCACTGATGTAATCCAAAGGAATGCAAAGAATGACAATTTGGCACCAGCTCAGCTGTAGGAGCTGCCGGAATGAGATTTTGAAACCATCCGTCTTAGGTGCTACCAGTCCGGTTTTTCTGCATGGGTTTACTCCCGTAGACCTACCCTCTCTCAAGGTTTCTACAAGGCAGTGGAGTCGTTGCCCGCAGATGCTAGTTACTCGAGACATCTAATGATACTCTCATCGTTCCAGGACTAGCAAGCACATCCTGACACTCGGGGGTTTAAAATCAGTCCCCCACTTCTATGTGAACTTCCTGAACGAGCTTCGCCTACCTGGGTTAAGAGTCAGAGTTTACCTTCTCTTAGATTAGCTGCAAACCAAGCCCAATCTGCCCGCCCAGTTACACCACCGGGTACTCGGTCACGACCGACAGCAGGCTCTGTAAGAGACAAGGGGCCCCTCATCAATAATAAGTACGTTTACTCTTTTGTGCACCCCATTAAGGGCGTTAAATTGTGGGCTGTAGTAGTTTTCCTCACATCCCGAGCATGCTGATGAAGGTGAACTGTGATCCTCCAGGCTGTTGTGCTATTCTTAGCTTATCAATCTATGTCTGACGGTCTCTAGTTTCTACACCCTGGCTGTTGTCTGCCTTCTTCGTTCCATTGGTTTGTCCGTCTGCATGTCTATCTTTACACTCGTACATGTTTTCAGTGTTCCTCTTTTCAGTCTATCTACGCCAGTCTATTAGTCTGTCTCTCTATTCATATTTCTGTCTCTACACTTGTGGCAATTAGCATTGACAACTAGATTTCTCTGAAGTCGGTGGCGCCTAACCATGCCTCCTGACAGGACCGATCGATGACCCTCATAAGTCTAGGCATTGTTGCGTGTTCTGAGTGGCTGGTACATTTCTTTATTTCAGCGTTTCTTCCCGTAAATTTCCTCTCCCTTCATTGTTAGCATGTTGTAGAATATGTTACGCCGTAATCTTCTGTGTGTTGTCCAAATAAGTTCATTCGTCCGTTTTCTCTCTCTTACTTACTCTCTGTAACCTACTCTCTCATTCCTTCATTTCTCTGACTCACATATTCTCTCACACATTTACTTTCATACTCACTTTCTCATTCTCTCACGTGCACTCTCACTAGCTCTCACTTACACTCTCGCATACTCACTATCACTCACTTACATACTAACTCATTCACTCACTCGCTCATTCCCTCCCCATGTCTCTGTCAATCACTTATTCTCTAGCGGAATGACTTACTCACTCACTAACCCACCCACTCCCTAAATCATTCCATCTCTCACGCACTCAATCACCCACTTTATGAATCACTTTCTCACTCACTCATTATCACTCACTAACCCACCCACTCCCTAAATCATTCCATCTTTCACGCACTCAATCACTCAATATAGAATCACTTTCTCACTCACTCATTATCACTCACTAACCCACCCACTCCCTAAATCGTTTCATCTCTCACGCACTCAATCACTCAATATAGAATCACTTTCTCACTCACTCATTATCACTCACTAACCCACCCACTCCCTAAATCATTCCATCTCTCACGCACTCAATCACTCAATATAGAATCACTTTCTCACTCACTCATTATCACTCACTAACCCACCCACTCCCTAAATCATTCCATCTCTCACGCACTCAATCACCCACTTTATGAATCACTTTCTCACTCACTCATTATCACTCACTAACCCACCCACTCCCTAAATCATTCCATCTTTCACGCACTCAATCACTCAATATAGAATCACTTTCTCACTCACTCATTATCACTCACTAACCCACCCACTCCCTAAATCGTTTCATCTCTCACGCACTCACTCACTGTCTCTTCTGCAACGTGTTTCTTACCGCGATTCTGTTGCCTCGCCAAAATGGATAAATCAGGGGCGCGGCTGATGATTACATTCTTGACGTAACAAGGAAAAACAAAATACAGAAACACACAGGGACATGGAACCAGTCCATCATGATTTCTGATGACACGATAAAACACTGGAGTAAACAGTTTAAATGTGGCTGCCCACTTGTTGCTGGACTGCCAAAATTTGCAAGACCTGTCTCCGAGTTCAAACGATGAAATCTATATATTTCTCTATGATCTTTCAGCGCTAAAGACGGGGCAAAAGGCACAATTCAAAATGATCCAATTCGAGTTGTCTGTCGCTACTCTCTGTAATGCTTGCATGTTTCTAGCTCGATGGTTGGAACCTTCCTGGTGCTTGTTCTGCATAGTTTCTCTGGTTCTATTCCACTTCCATTTGCTGATAGGTATCCACATAATCGCTTGTAGCGGGAGTTTATTATTGTTCGTCTGGATCACGTGCTCGGTGTACGCGCAATGTTTCTTCTTGATGACATTAGAAACATAATTTTGGTTGGACTGTAATCGTACTTGCTAATTAGTCGAGGATTCTTTCCAGGAAGTGACCAGTAGACGTCTAAGACATTTTTTTTTCAAATGTCTTCATCAAAGATGCTGACCAGCGCAAGAGCTGCAGCGGCCAGCTACACAAAGCTGACTGCTAGCGTCAGGAACAGCGACCGGGAGCTGCCAAGACCCTTCTCTGCATCCAGGTGGTGATCCTGGATAACAGGCTGCAACAGGGTAGAATGGCTAAGGAGAAGGGGGTCGAAGTACCGTACCGTACCTAAAAATAGCATGCTGAAGTCGAATGTATCGGACTGAAAGGTGCAAATATCGCAGTCAATCTGTAAACTACGACGCAACTCGTTCCGTTCTGCGGACATCATCCTGCTGCTTGCAAAGCCCTTTTTCAGGACTTGGTAGTGGGTGTTTGAGAACGAACTACGTAGAAGAAGAAATGCCTTCAACCTATTGTCAAGCATCGTTGTCATTTTCCAGCTTTCACAACCAGCTGTGAGCACTGAGATGACATTAGAGTTAAGTATCCTGAGTTTGACATGTTTACTCCGTGATTGAGATTTCCAAATATTTGCTAGTTGTTTGAAGCCATTTGAGGCCAAGTTGATTCGGATGAGAATTACCTTTGCTGAGTCGACATTTTGCGACATTTACTACCTAAATAAGTGAAATTAATTCTCAACTTTCTGAATCATTTAACAATTGAACGGTACATGTGATACAAATCATCAAGAATAAAGAAAATCACTGACCTGGGTGGGAAACCGACCAGTGTAATCAAATATAACAAGCGTTACTAGAATTTAGCACAAAAAAACCGGGGAGGAAGAAAAATGTCTGGTCAGGCAAAACATTCTGATCGGACATGTTAGCCAGGGTAGGGCTAAATATACTAATCAGACATGTTAGTCAGGGTCAGGCAAAATATACTGATCAGACATGTTAGTCAGGGTCAGGCAAAACATTCTGATCGGACATGTTAGTCAGGGTAGGGCAAAATATACTAATCAGACATGTTAGTCAGGGTCAGGCAAAATATAATGATCAGACATGTTAGTCAAGGTCAGGCAAAATATACTGATCAGACATGTTAGTCAGGGTCAGGCAAAATATACTGATCAGACATGTTAGTCAGGGTCAGGCAAAATATACTGATCAGACATGTTAGTCAAGGTCAGGCAAAATATACTGGTCAGACATGTTAGTCAGGGTCAGGCACACCATACTGATCAGACATGTTAGTCCCAGTAAACCGCCCTGGAAACGGGCTGTTTTGATGGCAGCCTGGCTAACGAGGTGAAGGATCGACGTGATCCTCGTTGTAGATAGCGACATACAAATGAAGCAAAGCATAGCACAATCGCCTGGAAAACCGAGGTCCACCTTCATCAATACTCTCGGGATGTGAGGAAAGCTACAACAACCCGCCACTAAACGTCCTTTCAGTGCACACAAAAAGGGTAATCCTACTCATTGTGGGCATACAAAAAACAGCGTGCAATGGAAAATCCTGTGTTCCCAAAAACATGTCGCGAAAGAATAAATCTGCACGAAAAAAATTATGCTGACCGATTTTTGGAACGCCAAATGTGTCCCTTTGAAAGATTACCATCCACGTGGCAGCACGACTAATGGAAAGTACTTCGCTAAGGTAGCGGCCACTGATAGAGAGCGGTGGTGTAGGGTTGTAGGGTGTCTTTATGTGTGCCCCAGAGACCTCGCCGGTTACGGGATGATCTGACCTGACCACGCATATCTCCTCACTAAACTATGAAAGGATATGCCCAGATAACGAGTGATAACCCCCACGTCAAATCGTTCCCTGCTTCAAGACAACGCGCCCTCTCACAAAACCCGTCTCATGAAGCAAGCAGCCGTAGATTTGAATATTCAAATTCTTCCGCTCACCCAATTTTCCAGATCAGGCTTGTTTTTGTCTTTTCCTAAATCTTAAAAAAAAAAAAAGGAGGCTCAAATAAACTCATTGTGACAGTGATGGAGTCATGCTGGCATGTGATAACTGGTTAATTTTGACAAAAATAGGGTGTTCTGATTCCAAGGTCTTTCCAAGGTCACACACAAATGACAGAGTGTATTACTTCATGTAGTAGTTATATTGGCAAGGAATACAATCTGTGCAGTATATCAGGTCTCTATAACAATCACATAACGGCCAGGGTAAAGGCTAATGACATTCCCTTAACAGTAAGTCTCTATGACAATCCCTTCACGGTCAGTCTTTATGACAATCCCTTCACGGTCAAAAGGTCTCTCTGACAATCCATTCACGGTCAGTCTTTATGACAATCTCTTCACGGTCAAAAGGTCTCTCTGACAATCCATTCACGGTCAGTCTTTATGACAATCTCTTCACGGTCAAAAGATCTTTCTGACAATCCATTCACGGTCAGTCTTTATGACAATCTCTTCACGGGTCAAAAGGTCTCTCTGACAATCCATTCACGGTCAGTCTTTATGACAATCTCTTCACGGTCAAAATGTCTTTCTGACAATCCATTCACGGTCAGTCTTTATGACAATCTCTTCACGGTCAAAAGGTCTCTCTGACAATCCATTCACGTTCAGTCTTTATGATAATATCGTCACGGTCAAAAGGTCTCTCTGACAATCCATTCACGGTCAGTCTTTATGACAATCTCTTCACGGTTAAAAGGTCTCTCTGACAATGCCTTCACGGTCAGTCTTTATAACAATCTCTTCACTGTCAAACGGTCTCTCTGACAATGCCTTCACGGTCAGTCTTTATGACAATCTCTTCAATGTCAGTCTTTATGACAATCTCTTCACGGTCAGTCTCTATTAATCCGTTCACGGTCAGTCTCTATGACAATCCCTTCACGGCCAGGGAAAAGACTTATAATCCGTCGCTTGTGTTGTCCATAATCTACACTGCCCATCCTGTTTTTATTCCTTCATTTATGTCATCAGGATCATCGGAAATTGGATGTCCTGACATTAAAGCAAGGTCAATGGAGTCAGCTGAGAGGCAGTGAATATATAATAATAATAATAATAATAATAATAAAAGCATGGTATGCTGTCGGGGATGAAGAGTTAAAGACTCTATTGTTCTAGGAATTGTCATTTTGTGATCTGATGCAACCAGTTTCTCTGTTTGTAACAATAAGCGACTGACCAATTGAAAGCTATTTCGACTGGAAGGTGTCCACTACCGGAATCAAAACCGATTTGATGTGAAAAGCAAGTTCTCTGCCGCTCAGATCTCACGTTATTCTTGTCCATAGTTCAGTCCCACCGGAGAAAAGGGCTACCACTAAAGTTGACCTCCATTAGGAAGCCTTTGCCAAAGCACTTTTTTATACTTTTACAGTGGCGGTTTCTTGCAGCGACATTTTACTGACCAAGACCCTATTACGCTTCCACGTGGCGGCCCTGGAAATATGATATAACCATGTAGATTGGCTAAGGGATTAGGGATCGAAGAGGGATAGCAAACCAGGTCCCAAAAATGTTGTGCTGAGATCGTATGTATCGGACCGATAGGCGCTAATATTGCAGCTTCGACATAAATTACAACACAATGTCACAATGGTTCTTTTCAGGATGAACGATCAATTTGTTTCAACACAATGATGTTGCCAGTCACATGCACATCTCTCTTTGTTCGCCTTTTACTACATGCATGGGGAGATTATTCACTCTACTTTCACTTCATTGGTTAGGGGCTCCTGGATCCCCACGTGAGGGACTTGGGGATTGACAATTAAGACCCCTGAAGTTAGGTTCCCATCCTGGCTTTAACAATACAAAGGTAGGGCCATATGGGAAGTGTAACTCTGGCTAGTACAATCCCATGCTACTGAATCTATGGGCTACATCCCTTACAAAACTGGCCACGTAAACAAAGCTAGATAGCGGAGACTGGAATTGTTATTTATTGAAGTGTTAAACCTCGATCTGACACAGGGACGCAACCTTCATCCACAGACCGTATTTGTGTGTAGTTATATAGTAGCAGTAGCTCCTTTTCAGTCGTGTCTGACCAAAGGTTAATACGACCTTGGAGTAGCAACCTCTATACTGAGCTCTTGGTTTTGGTTTTCTTTACGATGTTGTCTTTTGACTTCTCTATGGTGTATGAGCTTATTTCCACACAGCCTGATGTTGCTCTTCAGGCTGCATTTCCATTTGGATCGGTCTGCAGCTATGCCTTCCCAAGATGTCAGATCCTAATCCAGTGACTTCATGTCCCGCTTACATGTGTCTTTGAACCTCAGCTGTGGTCGGCCAGCTGTTCTTTGACCACACACCAGCTTCCTATAGGAAATATCTTTCGTGATGCCGTCGCAGTCTTCGATGTCGAAGGAGGGTGTACATACTTGGGAGATCGGTGCGATCGCTGCATTTGCCAGACTGTCTCTCCATGAGACGCCAAGGATGGATCTCTGGCGCTGTAGGTGGAAGCTGTTGAACCTTTGCTCTTGTTTGGCATAGGTTGCCCATGTTTCGTTACCAGACTTTACTCTTGTTTGGTATAGGTTGTCCATGTTTCGCTACCAGACTTAACTCTTGTTTGGCATAGGTTGTCCATGTTTCTCTTTCAGACTTTACTCTTGTTTGACATAGGTTGTCCATGTTTCGCTTCCAAACTTTGCTCTTGTTTGGTATAGGTTGTCCATGTTTCGCTACCAGATAAGATCGTAATCACGACACAGGCATTGTAGACCATGTCCTTGGTCTTGAATGTAAGTTTGTGGTTTTCCTAGACATGTAGGGTGTACGGGAAAGTATGGCAGCAGCTTTGCCAATGCGAGTGTCACTTTCGGAGTCTGGGGAAAGCTCTCATTGATGTGGTTATATAAGAACGCGTCGAATCATTCAACTGTAAACGATTAACAAGAACATACAAGAAAACAAAGGAAGATATAATGCAAGGAGGCAAATAGTTTATTACTGACTTGGTCATTCCTCTTCTATCATGCCATGTGGAGGCGCACTTTGATTATTCGCAATGATTACAGTGCATTATAGAAGATTTGGTGGCATTTCTTGGAAGGATAAGAACAGAGATGTGGACCTATTGAAAAGAGGATTAATGACCGAAAGCAGAGTTAAACAGTTAAGTTATTTTGACCATATTACAAGATATACCTCATTGTTTCAACCATACTAGAGGGTAGGGTGGAAGGCAGTCGTGCAAGAGGCAGACAACGTTATAAGTAGATGGATAACATCAGGAGATAGACTGGAAATAGCATGCCAGATTGCACCATTATGGCAAAAGAGTACACTGGAGAGCCATTGCACTTGAACTGAACTGATAGTTTGTACATTATGCAATACACTCAGTCACCTTTTACAACATGACTAGCAGGTTACAGTGGCCCTATTCTCTGTTCCTCCATCAGCTGGGTCACACTCAGGATGCTGCTTCAATTGAACAGCACACACATTTCCTTTGAAATTAAATAAAAGTTCGTCTTAAACTAATTTATTTCGCTGATCACGAAAATGAGAATGTGTCGCTCGTCTCTTGTTTTGTAAAAATAGACGGTTGTGTAAAAAAAAAACAGTCTGCATGAGTGCCTATGAAATAATTTAGCAATATTGTATTTTTATTTCCGTATTTTCTGATGCAATGTATCTGCGTCATGACTTTGTGGCGATACCATGGCTGGCGACAATGATGCAGCAGTTAGTTGCAAGAAGTCTCGTAGGAACAACAAATCATTTGAGCCACTCCCATTTACCCCTTCATCATAAGCACAAGACGGATGAACCCTGCAGTTTAAAGGCAGTAGTGGTGTAGTCTCATCACATTGTTAATAATGCAGATTAATTTTATTACATTTGCGGACAAGTTACTTTTGCAAGCCAGAAAAGAGCAATCATTGCATGGTAAAAACAGCATCTGACCCCTATTTTGGATGCACGATTCGGGATCAGGACAAATCGTAGGCACCGCACATATGCTGTAATACGTGTGCAACAAATCTTCCGGAGTGGCTGAAATATGAAAGAGTGGCGATGCCTTTAGCTCTTCCTGTAAGGTGTAGATAGTCAAGCAATCACGTACGCATACCACTTCAACTTCTTCATGGTTCCACCTGTTGCTGCATGATTCCACCTGTTTCTGCATGGTTCAACCTGTTTCTGAATGGTTTCACCTGTTTCTGCATGGTTTCACCTTTCTGCATGGTTTCGCCTGTTTCTGCATGGTTCCACTTGTTTCTGCATGGTTCAACCTGTTTCTGCATGGTTCAACCTGTTTCTGCAGACATCACCAGGACAAATAATTGAGCAATAGCGTACCCGAATATACAATATGCTCTCCGATCAGTTACGCGCGGACTTCCTGTTCCCGAATCTCGAAATGAATTATCAATCTATTCCGAGGATGAGGTTGAGGAAATCCAACATCTGGTAATTCGCAGCCTTTGGCGTCTACAGACGATCCATACTTCCTGCCACGGTGTCTTATCTACGGCACACATTTTCACATAAGAAGAACATCACTATCCTGTTCATGACCCGTAGCTGCCAAAGACCAACTCAGAGTTAAGGAGAGCAGTAAAATACGAGCCATCACAACAATTCCCTAAAACGTCGGAAATATTGAAACAAGTTAATATATGATACAACCAAAAGTTCAGGTTCAACTGCTCTCATGCGGACAACTCAAAGAACTATTTATGCCTATCCCGTTCACTGGAAACATGTATATACTGATAAATCTACATTGAACGGCGCCAGTAAAGCAGGTTATGTCGTCTGCATGCAATGCCCATAGACAGGTATCTAATTAATCATACCGGACTGAAAAGGACTAAGACACGAATCCAATCATGCAGAGAGGTCTGCATAATTCATGAAGCTCAAATCAGTGTACTAAACGTCGCGTTATGCCATCCGAAGATGGTTGTAGATGTATTCCGCTTACCCGTGTACAGTTAGGCCTAATTGATTAGATTCGAGTTTTAGAACACGAATCCAATCAATCAGACCAGACTGTAAATGGCTAAGGCACGAATCTAATTAATCCGACAAGACTGTAAAGGGCTGACACGAATCTGATCAATCAGACAAGACTGTAAAAGGCTGACACGAATCTAATTAATCAGACAAGACTCTAAAGGTCTAAGACACGAATCTAATTAATCCGACCGGACTGTAAAGGTCTAAGACACGGATCTAATTAATCAGACAAGACTGTAAAGGGCTAAGACACGAAACTAATTAATCAGACAAGACTGTAAAGGGCTAAGACACGAATCTAATTAATCCGACCGGACTGTAAAGGTCTAACACACGAATCTAATTAATCCAACCGGACTGTAAAGGGCTAAGACATGAATCTAATTAATCCGACCGGACTGTAAAGGGCTAAGGCACGAATCTAATTAATCAGACCGGACTGTAAAGGGCTGACACGAATCTAATCAATCAGACAAGACTGTAAAGGGCTAAGACACGAATCTAATCACTTAGACAAGACTGTAAAGGGCTAAGACACGAATCTAATCACTTAGACAAGACTGTAAAGGGCTAAGACATAAATCCAATCAATTAGATCCGACTGTAAAGGGTTAACTGATCAAAACATTGTTTTTTGTAATAACTCGACGTCCGCTCTTCAAGCTTTAGAAGATGATGTACATATTAGATCTGATCTTATCCAAATAGCTAGATACTGCCCGCACCATGCCGTCAAAATGGTTATCCAGTGTATCCATGGACACTAAAACACGCATGTCATTGACATGATGCAGACGGATTAGCAAAAAGGGAGCAAGACAAGAACAGCCACAAACAACAGCTTCACAAATAGCCAAACAGCTCGTAAGAAACAGCAAGTAACCAAACTGAACTTAACAAATGGTTAAAGGAAAACACAGGAAGAGCGGTCTACAGACATATGTCAAGCCCCAATCCAAAGGACAACGTCAATCAACTCACGAGTGAAGGATCAGAGGACGATTTTCTGGCTGAAACCCAAACACATCACACTAAACAAATACATGAACAAAATCCAACCACAACACACTCCGCAATGCCAATGTGTTCCATCCAGACATCTCGCAGCGTAGAATCGATCCATCGGTATGTATAATGGCATCACTATACTGTAGGTTATCATTTATCAGCTGGCTGTCCTCCAGTAGTACCCTCTCGTTGCTCCACACTATGCATTCCTTATCTAGTGGTGAACCTACGATCCATCATCTGGAGTGGACTGGAACAAGAATAAGATCGTATACAAAGTATTTTTCCGGGATTTTCTTTCAAACCCCTGGAGACTAACCCACACTCTGCAAGACTTTAGCTAGTCTGAGTATCGAAATACTAAATCCACGAATTGGAGAATATTCTACATTAAAGGGGTTATTCCGTACTGTAGGTTGCCTCTTACGATCTGCACTCAGTAAAGCACGTTCATAGCTCTCCCAGAATCGACTTGGACAACAAATTGGACTTACCACAACCAACGCGATTCACTTGTCCCTGAAGAGGAAACTTCAGCTCTCCGCGTCACTTGCAGTACAAATGGACGGACAAACTAAAGTAATTAAGATGCCCATCTCCTCTGTAACCGCAGCCGTCGTTTCCATTAATTTATTTCTCTGTTATTTTGAGCCCGGATTCACTTTGCTCGTTATTTTGACATTGGCTATATAATATCGACCCAAGCTGAAAGGACCGACTGGCTGAATCGTGTAATCCTCTTTGTGATACTTTGTGATTCTTCTCGTTCTGGAGGTTGGTGTGCCTCGTAACGCTTTCTGTGTGCGGTTTAGATAGCCCGTTCTGGTAGATGCACATGATGTTGATTTCTTCATCATTTTCATCTGCTTCTTCTTTATTATCTCGCCGATAACTACATCTATTTCTCTAATATGCTTCTGTAAATACACACTGCGATTCAAGGACGAATGCAAGAGGGACATGAAGACGTTCGACATTCCGCCCAGGACTGGGAAGAAATTGATCAGGATCGAGCTGTCTAGAGACAGTCGGAGGGGGCATGGTGGCTGCTGACGCTCGTAGTCTTCTGGCTGAAGAAAAAAGAGAAAGACTGAAGAGATCAAGGAGCAGTCAGGCAAGCAGTCTCGTCTGCTCTCGTTATTTTCTATACGTCCGGGGTGGTCTAGTTTTCATTGTGATCTGTACATGGCCTTGACATTTACTTATGTCATTTGTGTTTGCTGTTCTCTTTGATGCAGTTGTCCTCGCCCTTTGGCAAGTCTGTCTGCTCAATCCGGTATTCGAACATAAACCGGTTCCCCACCACATGCTTAGACCAGTGCTGCTCAACCTCAGCGCTAACCAGGTGGTTGGTAGCATAATAACATGCTGTATTAAAAACACAACTTTTGGAAACTTGCAGAATACCAGCAAACTGACAAAAGTGCACATTTTGAGAAACTGTGTTTTTCCATCTGGCTGCATACGGCTGTGCAACATGGACAGTTATCCAAACCTCGAGTCCGTCGTGTCGAAATGTAATAGAAAGGCTCCCAGAATACCATGGACCGAAAAAAAGAAGAATGCAGACATTCGACAAGAGTTGGACATAGAGAACTGGTTCATAAATTCCAAAATGAACAGAACATGGAAATATTTTGTCCACATCAAAAGACACAACGCTCTTGAGAGAACGGTAATGGAAGGTATGGTACCAGGCAGAGGCAGACCAAGAAGGTGATGGCCGCAAGATGTCAACAAATCCTTGGGCATGACTCTGGAGCAGGCTAGAAATTTGGAAACAGATTTAGTTTCTTTTAGACGGACTGTTATGGGATACTCAGCAAAGGACATGCAACATCATAATTAAAAACATCCAAAATACACAGACAGTGGACGATCGCGGAATTTTCTTAAATTTTGATTTTAGTGGGCGGTAAATAAAATGTGCCCTCTCACGAAAGTTATAAAAGTAGCAGCCAGGTATGAAAAGGTTAAAGAGCACTGGTCTAGGCTCTAAAGACACAGGGCCGAGACACCGTACGGAATCTGAACTGATGATTCACCTGTTCCTACCTATCCTTTCACTTATATTAGTATGTCTTTTGAACATCGAGTCTCACTGAATTCTGAAATACATATTGCCACCCCTCTATTTCCATAATCAATTGTGCTATCACTTTCAAAGTTTTTATCTTTCATTTCTGGACATTATCCAGCTCGCCCTGTGTTTTCCTCCAGCATTTTCTGCTCTGATCATGAAGGGGCGAGATATTGTGTTACATTTCAATTTCAAAACATTCAGGTTGTACCGATGTTAAACTATCAATCAATGCGTATCACTCACCACTGAACAGCGAATGTTGATGTGTTATGTTCCCTTTGTTTCGTTCAGCGATGCGTTCATTGCCTCGAGATTTACGTTTCTTTGACTTTACTGAACTTTTTGTTTGAAGGCATAGTTGTCAAAAATATTCAACTATTTCCAAAAATTACTTTAGTTTCAATCGCTTTCATGCCAACATATTTTTTTCGCGACTATATTTTAAACAAAAATGGGAGCATTAATTGTTTTCGCTGTATAAGAATTAGTATATTTTCGAGGGAGTGTTTATTATTTGGGGCATTCCGTGACGAAGTGATTAAACCGTCGGCCTCGTGATCAGGTGGTGTTGGTTCGACTCCGGACTCCGCCGTCTTTTTCACGTATGCTTGATGCGGAGTCTCCTGCATCTCGTAGCCACCTCCTAGTCGTCTTGTCATTGACTTGCCACTGAGGTCGGGCGGCTCGAGACGAGAGAGTGAGGATAAAAAGTAGCGCAGTTAATCCTTACTAAAAATAGCGCTAGAAAAATTAATTATGCCATCATCGTTGCGATGGAGGGCGGCCTTTGCCTTTGCCGTGTTTATTATTTGGTTGGCTTTCAATATGAAGGTTAGCAGAAAATCATATTGTTAGGACTAAACGTCAGCCATTTGTTGAACACACTCACCTAATTTGAACAGCGATAACTTTTGAACTATTACATATAAACACATAATTCAAAAATTTAGAAGTAAAAAGGCTTAGAAACATTATAAACACAATTTCTATGTGAAAATCAAAACGAAGGATCGCACGGAGTAGGTTAGTGGACCAAGGACCACATCAAGTTAAGTTACTGGACCAAGAACTACATCCAGTCAAGTTAGTGGACCAAGGACCACATCAAGTCAAGTTACTGGACCAAGAACTACATCCAGTCAAGTTAGTGGACCAAGGACCACATCAAGTCAAGTTAGTGGACCAAGGACCACATCAAGTCTAGTTAGTAGACCAAGGACTACATCAAGTCAAGTTAGTGGACCAAGGACCACATACAGGAAAATTGGGAGACGAGGTGCCGACTGATGTCAATTTAGTGGACAATGAAGTCAAGTTAGTGGACCAAGGGCTGCATGAATTTAAGTTACTGCACAAAGAGTCACACTGAGTAAGTTAGTGGACCAAGGCAAGGGCCACAGGAAGCCACGCTATTGGACAAAGAGCACATGAAGCCACGTTCTTTTACCAAGGACCAATCTCATTAGGCCCTTACATTGTATCCAACCATATGTGCTGATCTATTGCCAAGTCTCTTCGGACCGCATGTATCTCACGAGACACGTGTTTAAGACCTCCCTTCGAGATATAACTTTTCTAATCATCTTCTCATGCCTGAAATGTGAATAAAGACTTGCATGGCTCTACTTTCACGTCCCGATGACAGCTGAGAACTCTTAAATCCTAGAATATCGTATTTTAGAATTACAGTTCTAGGAAGATAATGACATGAGAGATACCGCTGCATCGTTCCAAGGCTGGGCGTTTGAATATAGTTCGTGTAAAAGCGAAAATCAATGGTGCATGGACGTAATTGGATTGCGTTTGGGCTTAATGCGAAAGTCATCCCATGCGTTCAGTAACTTATCTTCCATGATGGATACCTCTAACAATCGGTACCTCTAAAAATGTTTGTTTCTTTCGTTCTCTCTCAAGTACTTTACAAAATGATTGGAATTCCTCATCATCAGGTGTCATGCTATAGAGCGTAGACTACCACTTTCGTTCACAAACATTTGAAATGCTCTTTTTATTCTTATCAATTGTATTATTCCATCCCATATATATTTCTCTATCCTCCTCGTTGATTGTGGGTTTAATGACCAATGTTTGCCTTTATTTCATTATATTCCTCGTCTTCTTCTTTGTCTTTATCGCCTTGTCGTGCACAGACCATCAATCAATTCTCTCGAAGGAGACCTGTCCTGTGCTATTTTATCTGATTCTTTCCAGCTTCTTTCGTTCTCTTTCTACCAACCTCTGCCTTTTCTCCGTGTGGCTCTATGGCTTTCCTTTGCTTCTTTTTTCCGGTGGATTTCATGACATAAACCAGCTGTGGATACTGACTTGTGGCTTTCACAGCGTGTGACATGTCAATCGCTATCTTCCTTCCAAGATGTCATATTCCACGTGTATTTGACCTGTTCTCTTCCAAAGGCTTTCATTTGTAACGATGAGGATCCATCGCAGGATCAAAATCATTATATTATTAGTAATCTTTCAATAGTGTTTCCCCGTAACGTATCTTCATTGAATTTCCTCTTCTTCTTTATTCTTTTGTCGTCCACTTCTACCGGGTTGTAGTCCAGTATCGTCTCTACCGGGTTGTAGCCCAGTATCGTCTCTACCGGGATGTAGCCCAGTATCGTCTCTACCGAGTTGTAGCCCAGTATTGTCTCTACCGGGATGTAGCCCAGTATTGTCTCTACCGGGATGTAGCCCAGTATCGTCTCTACCGGGATGTAGCCCAGTAGCGTCTCTACCTGGTTGTAGCCTAGTATCGTCTCTACCTGGTTGTAGCCCAGTATCGTCTCTACCGGGATGTAGCCCAGTAGCGTCTCTACCTGGTTGTAGCCCAGTATCGTCTCTACCTGGTTGAAGCCCAGTATCGTCTCTACCTGGTTGTAGCCCAGTATCGTCTCTACCTGGTTGTAGCCCAGTATCGTCTCTACCGGGATGTAGCCCAGTATCGTCTCTACCTGGTTGTAGCCCAGTATCGTTTCTACCTGGTTGTAGCCCAGTATCGTCTCTACCTGGTTGTAGCTCAGTATCGTCTCTACCTGGTTGTAGCCCAGTATCGTCTCTACCGGGTTGTAGCCCAGTATCGTCTCTACGGGGATGTAGCCCAGTATCGTCTCTACCTGGTTGTAGCCCAGTATCGTCTCTACCGGGATGTAGCCCAGTATCGTCTCTACCGGGTTGTAGCCCAGTATCGTCTCTACCTGGTTGTAGCCCAGTATCGTCTCTACCTGGTTGTAGGGCAGTATCGTCTCTACCGGGTTGTAGCCCAGTATCGTCTCTACCGGGTTGTAACCCAGTATCGTCTCTACCTGGTTGTAGCCCAGTACCGTCTCTACCTGGTTGTAGCCCAGTATCGTCTCTACCTGGTTGTAGCCCAGTATCGTCTCTACCTGGTTGTAGCCCAGTATCGTCTCTACCTGGTTGTAGCCCAGTATCGTGGTATGTATTTGTCTTTCGCCTCTCTGGTGGCCCGATTTACATTTGTCCCTATTTTTCGGCAGGTCTCGTTCACGCTTTCTATCCACCTTTTTTTTGGTCTACCTCTTGCCCCTTCTTCCTAATGTTCTCTTGTAGAAGGTTGCATGAACAATGTAGTCCGGTTGCATCCCCATATTATGACCAAACCAAAACATTCTCTGTTGCCCGATTGTACTGTAGGCAGGGAATTATTCCAACATTCTCCCAAATTTGGCATTTGTGATTCTGTCTCTTCTGGTGTTGCTAGTGACATTTTGTAGGTACCGCATTTCGCAGGTGGCTAACTTTCGTTCCTGGGCCTTTATTCAATGCCCATGTCTGACATTTGTAGCACAGGATTGGGATGAAGCTACTATTTATCATCTATTTTTTTTTTTTTGCTTGGAGAGAAATCTGTGGGTGTCTTAGTAGTGGAGATAGCTCGTAGGCAACAGCATTTGTCCTCTGCACTCTCGTCTCAATCTCTCTGTCGAGTCTGCCATCCTCAGTAAAAACAGCTTCTATATTACTTAAATTTTTCTACCTACTTTAATTTCGTTTCATTCACATGAATATCAAGTGTGGTGTGCTTTCTACCTATATATATTGTATCTGTTGTTGATGTGTTGATATTTATATCGTACCATTTACAGTTTAAGTACATGGAGTCAATATGACGTTGAATGTTTTAGTTGTTAAAAACTGGCGTAGCATTCATATCTGGATTTCAGTAGCTGCCAGAGATTTTTCTGTTCGATTATTCAGTGTCCTAGACTCACATCCAAAATACAATATGGACGACACAACCCTTTCAGACTAGTTAGATAGTACTCACTTACTATCCCCCGTACCTTTGCTTTGATGCGGAGTGGTCGTAAAATACACACATTCTGTTTGGGTAAGATGGTGTGACGTTTTCCAACGCTCTATCAGACATGAAGCGTTTCTGTGTGTTTAGTATTGGAGAGAGCGTGGTGTCTTGTCTTTTTCTACGTCGTTCGTTTTCAATCTTCCACTACCGAACCCTGAAAAGGGCTTTGCAAGTAGCAGGATGCAGTCCGGAGAACGGCTTGCGTTGTGTCGCAGTTTACAGCGATATTTGCACTTTTCGACCCAACACATCCGACTTTAGGATAGCATTTTTAGGTACCGCCCGTCTGCTCTGTTGCAGCTGTTATCCAGGATCACCATGTGGAGGTGTATAAGGGTCTTGGCAGTTGTGGGTTGCTAACCTCACTGTTTGGTCTCTTATAGCTACAGCTCGCACTGCTCGGCATCTTGTCTTGTCCTGTCTTGTCTTGTCCTGTTCTATCTTGTCCTGTCCTGTCTTGTCTTGTCCTGTTCTGTCTTGTCCTGTCTTGTCCTGTCTTGTCTAATATACTTATGTCGCGAAGCGACGTGTGGAGCGTAGCTTTCTGTTCAAGGTTAGACGCGTGGCTGAAGTAGTCGTAATTATTTAACAATTTAGGATATCTGCAACATTTTCTATCCATCCAGTTCTCGGTCTACCATAGTTGCGAAAACCCGATCACCAATCATTATAGGCGCACATGGGTAGTTGGTCCGGTTACATTCTCATTCATCATCATGAAGCATGTCCTTTATAGAACGTCGCTCCCATCACAGTCTGCCTGAAAGAAAATCTATCACTTGTCTAAACTCCAGCCTCCGCTACAAGCAAACCCAGGCATTCCTGGATCTCTTGATGCTATCGTCTTCTTGGTCTACCCCTTCCTCTTTTACTTAGCACCGCACCTTCCATCACTGTTCTCTCGAGACCGTTGTGTCTCTTGATGGGACCAAAGTATTTACATTTTCTGGCCAAAATTGAATTGATAAACCAGTTCTCCGCTATGCTCAACTCTCGCCGAATGTCTACATTTGTCTTTTTCTCTGTCCAGGGTATTCTAAGGATCTTTCTGCTACCTTTTTCACTCGAATGATTCGATTCTTTGTCTAGAAGTTTTGATAATCGTCCATGATTCGCTGCCATTTGCTGCCACAGGAAAAGCACTGGCTCTCAAGACTTCCAATTTTGTCGTTTTGTTGGTGCTCCGTCATAATTTCTTCAGGCTGCTCAGCCTCTGTGTTGCCATGGCTAGTCTTCTTCTGATTTCTTTCGAGCAGTCGCCATTTTTGCCATTTCTGGATCCCATATATTCAAAATGCATGACCTGATCTAATTCCTCACCACCCACTTTAAATTTATGTTGACATCGTGTTTTGTCAGTGGCCATTATCTTTGTTTTGTTTATGTTGATAAACAGGTTTTGATCTTTGCTGTGTCCATTTACGGCTGAAAGTAACTGCTCTAGCCCTTCTGCACTTCTTGATAGTATCACTGTGGCATCTGTGTATCGTAACTCTGGAATATGTATCAAAACTTTCAATGTTCTCGTCGTCTCTAACATTTATTATACATTCCGCATATATGTTATATACATAAAGTGAGAGGATACATCCCTGTCTTACTCCCTTTTGTACTGCGAACCAATCTGATGTTTGCCCAGATACTCGGACAGCGGCTTGTTAATCATGATATACCGTTTCAACGAGATAGATAATATATACAGGAAAACCCATTTCTTTCATAATGTTCCACATATTCTGATGTTTTACCGTATCGAAGGCCATGGTGTAATCAATAAAACACATGTTATCAAGGTTGTCCTCATGTGACCCTTAGCTATCGTGTGCTCATATGACCTTTAATGAGCATTCTCATTAGGTGACCTAATCACTTAATTCTCTCCTCATCAATGTATTCAGTGCAGGGTCTTGCTTCAACGAGGTTTCTAACCTCTTCATTGCAGTGGAGTCACGTATCACAGTGGTTAGCGGACTTCGCATCTGAGTGGTACTGGATTCATTCTCCAAACGTTTTTTCAGACCGCAACGGCACTCGAATCGACCCAGCCTTAAATTGGTACCGGTTCAGTCCAGGAAGTGAAAGCGGAAAGGAGAGAAGATGGCTACCGCCCTGATATAGCTAACACTTCACACCCTACCGCAGTAATGCCACGTGTTACATTTTACATTGCAAATTCTATCCCTGAAAAAAGAAAGAACTGTCGCCACCAGGGGCTTGAGTATCCCTGTCACCACCAGGGGCTTGAATGTCCCTGTCACCACCAGGGGCTTGAGTGTCCCTGTCAACACCAGGGGCTTGAGTGTCCCTGTCACCACCTGGGGCTTGAGTGTCCCTGTCACGACCAAGGGCTTGAGTGTCCCTGTCACCACCAGGGGCTTGAGTGTCCCTGTTACGACCAAGGGCTTGAGTGTCCCTGTCACCACCAGGGGCTTGAGTGTCCCTGTCACGACCAAAGGCTTGAGTGTCCCTGTCGCCACCAGGGGCTTGAGTGTCCCTATCACCACCAGGCGCTTGAGTGTCCCTGTTACCACCAGGGGCTTGAGTGCCCCTGTCACCACCAGGGGCTTGAGTGTCCCTGTCACTACCAAAGTCTTGAGTGTCCCTGTCACCACCAAGGGTTTGAGTGTCCCTGTCACCACCAAGGGTTTGAGTGTCACTGTCACCACCAGGGGCTTGAATGTCCCTGTCACCACCAGGGGCTTGAGTGTCCCTGTCACCACCAGGGGCTTGGGTGTCCCTGTCACCACCAAGGGTTTAAGGTTCCCTGTCGCCACCAGGGGCTTGAGTGTCCCTATCACCACCAGGCGCTTGAGTGTCCCTGTCACGACCAAGGGATTGAGTGTCCCTGTCACCACCAGGGGCTTGAGTGTCCCTGTCACGACCAAAGTCTTGAGTGTCCCTGTCACCACCAAGGGTTTGAGTGTCACTGTCACCACCAGGGGCTTGAATGTCCCTGTCATCACCAGGGGCTTGAGTGTCTCTGTCACCACCAGGGGCTTGAGTGTCCCTGTCACCACCAGGGGCTTGAGTGTCCCTGTCACCACCAGGGGCTTGAGTGTCCCTGTCACCACCAGGGGCTTGAATGTCCCTGTCAACACCAGGGGCTTGAGTGTCCCTGTCACCACCAGGGGCTTGAGTGTCCCTGTCACCACCAGGGGCTTGAGTGTCCCTGTCACCACCAGGAGCTTGAGTGTCCCTGACACCACCAGGGGCTTGAGTGTCCCTGTCACCACCAGGGGCTTGAGTGTCCCTGTCACCACCAAGGGCTTGAGGTTCCCTGTCACCACCAGGGGCTTGAGTGTCCCTGTCACCACCAGGGGCTTGAGTGTCCCTGTCACCACCAAGGGCTTGAGGTTCCCTGTCACCACCAGGGGCTTGAGTGTCCCTGTCACCACCAGGGGCTTGAGTGTCCCTGTCACCACCAAAGGTTTGAGGTTCCCTGTTACCACCAGCGGCTTGAGTGTCCCTGTCACCACCTGGGGCTTGAGTGTCCCTGTTATGTAACAACATTAATCAGTAGCTGGTGTGCGTAAATCAAGTGCACGCTCGATTAGAAATCCCAACTACCGGATTGGAAATCACTTCGTGTCCAGCTTGACCAGACATTTCGGGGTCCTGCCTCGGTATGATCACTTCCCCGCGTACAGAAATAATTTAACAAGTAATGTACAGCAAAACTGCCATAGTTGAAGATACACAACACAATATTACAAACAGATACACACACACATCCTTACATTGGCCAATAACTTAACGTAACTTAGCTTAATGTCTTTATGCTGGTTTAGAAGACTTTGCAAAGTTTGTATGAAACCAGTTTTTTGGAGAGTGGTTGAATCATATATTAGATTCAAACACTAGAGCTAAGGAAACCCGCAGCCAGTTAGGCGCCATCTATATCCTGATTTTTTTAAAACCACCTCGGGGGAAACTACAAATAATTTATATTTTTTAGCCGCAGTTAAGCCTACTCTTTTCGATCTCCAACTGCTAAGGGATTGTTAACGTGCTGGACAGGGGAATCCGATCTCGCTACCAGGGAAATTTTTACCAGAAGATGCACGTGAAAAAGTCTTGGTCTCCACCGTGATTTAAACTGCGACCTCCGGCACCCGAGGCGGACACCTTACCTCAAGACCACTGAGTTCCCCCAATAATCCTGATAGAAATGGCTACCAGTGCGGTCTGGTTGAAATATGCGTGACTTCGTCAGTAGAATCAAAAATCGCATACCTTTAACAAAACCAAAAAAAGATAGGTCTCACTTATTATCGCCCTTGCATTTGCTTTGACGAGTCGCCGTTATCAGATACACACGTTCAAATGCTGATGGGGCTGGGCCAAACAGCGAAGAAGAAACTACTATCAGTCCTGAACCAAAGCTGGAAAAGGGGTATTGTACCCCAGGCATGGAAAGATGCAATACTGGTACCAGTACCAAAAACAGGGAAGGACAAAACAGATCCAAATGGATACAGGCCCATTAGCCTACTGAGCTGTGTCGGCAAGCTGATGGAACGGATGATAAACATCAGACTGATGTGGCATCTGGAAGAAAAACGAATACTAATTCCACAGCAAGCCGGCTTTAGACAGCACAGATCCACTGAGGACCAGGTCATCCTCATAGCCCAGGAGATAGAAGATGCCTACCAGGCACAGAAACACACAGTAGCTGTTTGGGTGGATCTGGAAAAGGCATTTGACAAAGTCTGGAAGGATGGACTTAGAGTCAAGCTAAGAAGAAGTGATATCTGTGGGAAGATGTACAAGTGGATCAACCACTACCTCAAACAAAGAACGGCCAGAGTCCAAGTACAAGGGCAGATGAGCAAAAAGGTGACACTCGAGCAGGGAGTACCCCAAGGGGGAGTATTGTCACCCACACTCTTCCTGGTATATATAAACGATATTACAGAGAATATACCAAGAAGAGTCCATAGCTCAATGTTTGCAGACGATCTGGCTATGTGGACCTCTGAAAAGAATCTCACCATAGCAAGAAATCGGATGCAGACGGCCCTAACATCGCTGGAAGAGTGGGCGAACTCATGGCTGGTCAAAATAAACGAGGAGAAAACCACGTGCACAATATTCTCGCTCTCATTAAAACCCCAAAGTACCAAATTAAGTCTGAATGGCAAAATCCTGCAGCCAAACGACAACCCAACCTATCTGGGAGTCACATTTGATCGGCGCATGACATGGAAAAGTCAGATTGAGAGAAACCGAATGAAAGCCAGAGAAAGAATGGCGATCATGAGGAAACTTGCTGGCACAAGCTGGGGAGCAGACGAAGGCATACTAAAGAAACTGTACACTGGAAGAGTGAGACCAGTTCTCGAGTATGGCATTGCGGCATGGACAACCGCAGCGAAGGCGAACTTCGATAAAGTTAACAAACTTCAAAACCAAGCCATGAGAATTATAACAGGTGGCATGAAGTCAACGCCAATTGTAGAACTTGAAAAGATTACAAAATTGCAATCCATGACCGATAGAAGAGACTGCAGAGCCCAGCTGCAGTCAGAGAAACTCAGAAGACTGACGGACCATCCAATGTACCAGAGACTAAACAATTTGGGAAATGGGAAACTAAAGCGGAGAAACTTTGCAGAAATAGCCAAAGCAAAGATGCACGAAGATCCCATAAACGCACTAACAACACCAAAACCCATCACTACTGTACGAAAACCTACTTGGAGGCAGGATATATTTCCAGAGGTGGTAGAAAATATACCAGGTATTGCAAACAAAAACTGCCAGAGTGAAAAAGAAAGGAGAGACACTACCCTAAGCTTCATAACGAAAAGCTACCCAAGCATGGACTGGACCCATGCATACACCGACGGTTCTGTAACAAACACTACACAGAACGGAGGGGCAGGAGCATTCCTGAACCTACCAAATGGCAGAAAAATAACACTGTCATTCGCTACTGGTAAGCACACAAGCAATTTCAGAGCAGAGGCAGAGGCACTGAGGGCGGCAGTGGAAGAAATGGTAACACACAGTGAAAATGAGAGCCATATAGTCCTGCTGACAGATGCTCTCGAAGTAGTCACAGCGCTAAAAAGCCAGAAAAACACTGAGCTTAATGACTTAAGAGCAGCACTCTGCAAACTGTGCCAGCAGTCCGCACCAAAAAGGGTAGTGGTACAGTGGGTTCCGTCACACTGCAACATCCAAGGCAACGAGGAGGCAGACAGACTGGCAAAAGAAGGTGCAAGGCTACCACAAACAGATACCAGTATGACGTACGAAGAGTCAAAACGGCTTATCAAAGCCAGATACATGACCAAATGGGAAACCGAACATACTGGTTACACCAAAAACGATGCCTATTACCAGTTGAACCGAAGAGAGCAGGTCGTTGTCTTCAGACTTCGCACTGGCCACAACAG